>JASFAX010004816.1:0-38198 GCA_030737875.1 Allium sativum
AATCTGCAAAACCAAAACTACTAGCTGCCCGTGTCAAAATAAGGGCACCCAGAGTTTAGGTTAAAACAATAAACTCCGGGTCAGTCATGTGACTGGTGTGAGAACTAAAACAGTTATTAATCTTTATTTTAAAGTTAGGTAAAACAAGGGACCACGCCGTATAACACGGAACGGGTTTCCTCCCAAGGATACCAGTGCATAAAACAAACAGCGCAATGCTAAATAAAGAAAAATGAAGCTGTTATAAGACCCAGGTCCTATCACACAATGCAACGCAAGCCGGGGGATAGGGTTTTCCCTTATAACAGCCAAAGAATGCTTGATACGTTTAAAACAAATCATTTGATACTATAATAGGTGTATAGTGCATAAAACAACTTCAAATCATAAGTATCAATCATAGGCGACATGAGCGTCCCATGCCACTATGTCGCCATATATAGGTTTACAAATAAAACCGCAAAGTCACGTATTTGGAAGTTGGATTTCCATCTATGAACCGAGGCAAAAGATAGTCCTCAACCGATTCGAGACAATCTAGCCCATGTCTCAGGATCAGAACGCATCAACCCTTTAGATCGTCAGGGCCGGTCCACCGATGTGGATTATTATGCCTGAACAATACGTCTCTCCGCCCTATGGGGCGTAAACGAGCCAACAAATGACTCCATCGGTTCGAGAACGACCGATCAATCCGAGGCGCCTCGCAACAGCAACAACCACATAAGTCAAACTCGTCAGGGCGTGTAAAACCACTGACGCCACTTCTAGCTAGAAAGAAACGCAAGTCCTCCCTGATGTCCTCTCCTGTTTTTGGTTCATACCGGGTGTGAAACTCGCGAAGTAAACGTTACACAAAGCTACGCCACGAAGGCCGTGCTTCGATCATCAACCACAAGACTTTGCTTTTCAACAGAAGCCTTGATCATTTGCATCTTAGCATGCCACACAGGCAAACCATCCTATGCAACCGATATCAGTCACACAGAATGAAATCCGATGTCAGACACACAGTCCATTTACAAGTCCGTTCTGGGTCTGAACGAAACCGGAGGCACCTAGTACCCCGCATATCCATCGATCTCCAAGTACGTCTGGACGATCACTAACTGTTTCCATCTTCTTGGGTGTACAGCCCAATCAAGATCATCAGTTATCACCCAAACGACGTGAAGACCTCCGGTCTTCGACCATCGTCTTCATCTTCGACTTATCGTCGTATCAGTTATTCAGAATGGGATAAACCCGGTCTTTCCGAATAACTCGCGTATATATTATAAAAGTGTTACACAAACACAACATACGCCTCATTCCAACTCATTAGTCATTAACCGTAAATTAATCAAGAGAATAATTCCCCAAATATTAACCCCGAAGGCCGAAACCAACATCAGATCAATATCCAGAAAACCATTCTACTTAGCTAACCGACAGTTAGTTTCTAAATTTCACGTTCAAATCTAATTAAAGATTTAACTATCGCCTGGAGCAAAACTGGTGATACTCCATTCTCGATCTTTTCAATCTAATTAAAGATTCATTAAAACTCCACTTAGTTTTAATCTGTGACTGGGTTAAAGAATCAGTGTCATTTAAAACACGGTTCACGATAAACCCAAAGTCACATCCCATTAATTATCGGGTTAAAGAACAAGTGATATTTAAAACACTGTTCACGATAAACCCAAAAATCAATATCCATTCAATTCCAATTAAATATTATTTAATTGGTACACTTCATTAAATCTAAATCAAAAGATTTAATCTTTTCTCAGCTGGGTTCAAGAACAGTGTTAGTGAAGACACCATTCACGACAAACCCAAATCACATTCATTAATTATCGGGTTAAAGAACAAGTGTTATTTAAAACACTGTTCACGATAAACCCAAAAATCAATATCATTTCAATTCCAATTAAATATTATTTAATTGGTACACTTCATTAAATCTAAATCAAAAGATTTAATCTTTTCTCAGCTGGGTTCAAGAACAGTGTTAGTGAAGACACCATTCACGACAAACCCAAATCACATTCATTAATTATCGGGTTAAAGAACAAGTGTTATTTAAAACACTGTTCACGATAAACCCAAAAATCAATATCAATTCAATTCCAATTAAATATTATTTAATTGGTACACTTCATTAAATCTAAATAAAAAGATTTAATCATTTCTCAACTGGGTTCAAGAACAGTGTTAGTAAAGACACCATTCACGACAAACCCAAATCACATTCGATATTCAATACAAGGCTCTGAATAGAAAATATATCGGCTTATATTCAATATCAAATTCTACGACTAACAAATGTCGTATTGGAAATAACGATATAAATATATATATCTTTCAAATTTCCATAACAACACCTGTATAATCACGAATTCCAACATCGGAATATTCCGAAGACAATTTCGATTCAAATCCACTCCAATGCAATTATTGGAAATTTTGGTTATTTTCAAAACCCTTTTCAAATTCAATTTATTTATTTAAAAATAAATAGAATTATAATTCTAGTTCAAAACTAGTTCATTTCGATAAAAATCTATTTTTATCTTTTCAAATAGGGAGTTTTTCATCCCAAATCTTCACAAATCATTTCTTATGATTTTACACAAATTATTGCTATTTTTAATAATTTTATCAAGGCCCGTACAGTCGATTTCCGTCAACGGCCATCGAACTGCACTTACAACGACCTTTTTCGAATTTGATTTGGACATAATTCCAAATCCAACCGTTAGATTTCAAATTTCTAATATTCGTTAGAAAGCTCTTTTCGATACGAACCCAACGGTTCCGGTTTTAGGAGAATCCGACGGTCGGATCTCCCGTAATGTCCGTTTGAAATAAATGGTCGAAATTCGCGAACTGCCGCGGCGCGGCGCGTTCTATTCAGGCCATTATATTATATATATAATATATATAATATATACTTCGTCGATTTCTATTTAAAACGAATTATATAAATAGTTTTAAAATTCGTTTCAAAATCTATTTCAACTTCCATCTCAATTCAAAGCAAAATTGAATTCTTCTTTATAAATTCGTTTTAAAATTCATTTCTATTCAATTCAAATTTCAATTCAATTTGAATTCGTTTTCAATTCAATTCATTTCGAAATCGTTTTCAATTCAATTCATTTCGAAATCACTTTCAATTCAATTCACTTTGAATTCGTTTTCAATTCAATTCATTTCGAAATCGTTTTCAATTCAATTCATTTCGAAATCGTTTTCAATTCAATTCATTTCGAAATCGTTTTCAATTCAATTCATTTCGAAATCGTTTTCAATTCAATTCATTTCGAAATCGTTTTCAATTCAATTCATTTCGAAATCGTTTTCAATTCAATTCGAGATTACTTTTCAATATTCATTTTAAAATGAATAAAATCGATATAAATATCGTTTACGTCAAAATGGCGTCAATCTAATTAACACGGCTTCCTAAATTTCTATTTTCAAATATTCTATTTCAAATATTTCCTATTATCAAAATATTCTTTATTATCAAAATATTCTTTATTATCGAAATATTCTTTATTTTCACGATTGGAATGAGGCCCAATTAATTACCATATAAAATTAATTATATGGATTTTCATACAACACATGTATATAATAACATTGAAAATAATCAACCATCAACCAAAGTGCACTACACTGTATAAGCATCAAATATAGATATTCAACGCTCATAACAGCCTGTCAATCAATCGATCGACATATTTAATCAATCAGGATGAGTGAAATTCATATTTCATCCCAACACCCGTGTGGGGTTTCAAACAATCAAACACAGATTTTAGTTGTGCAGTTGGGCGATGTGTAAAATTTATCGTCCCAATCAATGTCATTCAAATAAGTGTACATAAACAAACCATCTGGTTTGTAAATGAATATTTATTTATTCACTTCACTATTTTCATATTCACGTTAAAAATTATATTTTTAACGATAAAACATTTTATTTCAACCTATGAATTTCTATTCAATTCATTTATTCAATAAAATGATATTTTTATTTTTCTAACATATTTTAGAAAATTTCGGCGGCATAACGGCACGATACTAGAAACGGGACAAGGCCTAGCCTTATCCCCGGTCTAGTGAAGGCCCACGCCATTCACACATCAATCATATCAATTTCATCTCACCAAACAATTCAATTCAAACAAATAATTCAACTAGTCTATGCAACCAAACAAACAAGTCCATGGTCTGTGGACAATTGTGTCGGGTGCTACTAAGCACCGTCTGCATCCTAGTATATATATATAACTAGAAAAATAAATTGAAAGGTGAGAAATTCTCACCTATAGCTATCCTAGCTCCACGGCTCTTCATTTGCAGAAGTCTTCATCGCTATCGCATCTTCGGCATCTTTATTGCCCGTAGCCACTACATATGTAAAAATCGAATTTTTACTTCGCTATTCCATATATAAAAATCATATTTTTATTTCGAAGTTCAATATATAAAAATCGAATTTTCAGTTCGAAGTTCAATATATAAAAATCGAATTTTCAGTTCGAAGTTCAATATATAAAAATCGAATTTTCAGTTCGAAGTTCAATATATAAAAATCGAATTTTCAGTTCGAAGTTCAATATATAAAAATCATATTTTTATATAAATAAAAATCTCATCTCTAGATAAATAAAAATAAAAATCTAACTTCATATCTTCATTAAACATCTAATAAAAAAAAATCTTCATTAAAAATATGAACTTTTCCTCTACACAAATATGGTATTTTCTTTACAAGAATCCTAATCTTTTTACTATAAAAATTCTAATCATTTTACTAACATAAAAATCAGTTTTTACTTCACTTAAAAATCAGTTTTAACTTAACTTAAAAATTAGTTTTTACTTAACTTAAAAATCAGTTTTAACTTAACTTAAAAATTCGTTTTTACTTAACTTAAAAATCAGTTTTAACTTAACTTAAAAATCAGTTTTAACTTAACATAAAAATTCAGTTTTAACTTAACTTAAAAATCAGTTTTAACTTTCTTTTAAACAAAATCAGTTTTTACTCTAAAAAGAATCAGTTTTATATTTCTAAAAAAAATCAGTTTTATATTTCTAAAAAAAATCAGTTTTGTATTTCTAAAAAAAATCAGTTTTATATTTCTAAAAAAAAAAAAAATCAGTTTTATATGCAAATAAAATTCAGTTAATAAAATAAATAAAATCAGTAAATAAAATAAATAAAATTAGTAAATAAAATAAATAAAATTAGAAAAACTTACAGGGGGGGGGTTCATCATCGGTTTTGGGTCCAGGGGGGGGGGGCTGTGGTGTCGCGTCGGTGGAGGAGGAAGGGGCGAAGGTGGAGGCGAGGGTGGCAGGGTGCGGCGACTAGGTTGCGGTGGGCCCTGGTTGCATCGGGGAAGGAAGGGGACGGCGAGCGATTTGGGGATCGGGGCGGTTTCGATGGGAGAGGAAGGGGAGAGAGAGGATCGAGGGGGAGGCGAGGTGCCAGGAGCGGTGGCGGCTGGAGCGTGGTGGCGACGGTGGTGCTCCCCTGGGCGACGGCGACGAGCAGCTAGGTTTCCTCTTTTTTTTTTTTTTTGTTTGACTTTGAAGAGAGAGTAAAGGGCCAAGGGCCTTTATATAAAAATATATTTATTTAATTATTTAGATCCATAAAGTAACCTTTAATTTCGACCTCGAAACGAGACCCACCGCCTGTCGTCCCTAGCTAATTACCCCCATTCCGAACACAATGGGATATGTATCGCAAGCTGATTCGGCTGTTACAATCAATTTTCGTTAAATTTACATCTAAATCACTATATTGAATTTTAAACGTACATTTTAAATTACCGGGGTCACATACGAACTTTAAAAATTCCAGAAAAATATTTTCTAGCTTCGTATTGACGATACGGTCCTAACAAAACTAATTTCGTCGAATTCTGAGACCGTTTGAAAAATGGCCAATTTCCAGTCGATTAAAATCAACTGAAACTGGTCAAACGCGTTTTCCTTTGCCACGCTCACATATGGATTCGAAAAATTATGAAATTTAAAACCTAGCAATAACTTGACACTACGGACCCAACAAAACTGGTTTCGTCGAAATCCGAGGTCATTTTCAAAATGGCTATTTTTAAGGGCTATATATTATATTAAAATATATATAAATTCTACAGCGACTATTTCTAATTTTCAACTGGACATATCTCATCATTTATAAAGTGAAATCTCAGTTTCTCAACTTCGTTGGAAAGATATCATCAATTAGATCCTAATGTTTTTGGTTTCACAAAAATCCGGATTGTTTTGCACCCGGTACATTCAATTGAAGTTTGAAATCGAATTATCGAACTACCGCGCCATTTTTAATTCTATTTATAATTATATATAAATATTTATATTCTAACGACGCCGCGTATAATATATACGTTCGAATTCTATTCAAAATAAATTTCTCGTCGAGATTATTTAAAATAATCCATTTTAAATAATCAAAATTCGCTAAAATTGCCAAAATAAAAATTTTAAACTGGCCCAGATTTTCCGGGTTGTTACAATCTCCCCCACTTAAAACTTTTCGTCCCCGAAAAGGAACAAAGTCGAAAGTGGTTTGATTATTCAGCTCTACGCTCGATCTGGCTTCTATTCTCCAACTCTTTAGTTTCTGAGAATTTTCAAAATTTCAAAAATTTGGCTAACACCCTAAATTTTCGAAAAATTTCGCCATAACCTCCCCTGCACCGGGAGCATTGGGGAATTTCAAATAGCTTCCCCGGTCCTTCAGAACTCAAAAAGAAAAAGAAAAAGCCAAGCGGCTAGCCAATAGGCTCACAAAATCATCATCACCCAAACAAAACAGGAAATTATGTAGTAAACATGTACCTATTTGTCGGGCAAACAAATTTTATTCTTCGGCTCTAGCCTCCTTGCTACGACCTGTTCAAAGATATATATGTATATGCAAGCAAACGCAACCAATTTTCGATATAATTCAATATTTGGTTCGATTAAGCATAGTGGTTCAAAATTAGCAAACTAATGAACAAACAACACAAACATCAATCAATTTGTGAATTAGAGTCTCAAATTCATAACTTTGATATATATACAAAAAATCATGTTTTGATGCCAAATCACAACAATGTATTCTAGCTATATATAAGTTTTGGTTCTCACACCAGCCTAATGGAAATATATAGAAAATCACACCTTCGAAACTTGAACATAAATGTTGATGATGCGAACGCTATCATCAATATCATCTCCGGGCGACTAGAATGTGATTCCATATCTATCCAGTATATTAAAACTTTGAATATACGTTTGCAAGGCGTATATGCAAATTCTTTATATACTGAATTGTCCATATTCAAATAAATAAATAATCAAATACGTAGAAGTGATTTAAATTTTCAAAACAAAAATTTGTTTTCATTTTCAAAAATATACTCTTCACACTCGTTCTAGGATACTACTGATCCTATCTCTAACGAGTCATCCCATTGGATATTACTAATCCAATATCTGATGAATTCTTTCGTATGGTTCTAATGTGCCTTGTTCTCTGCTTTGTAAACCAAAGCTCTGATACCAAATGTGACGAGCATGGAATTTCGCTCGGTCCGAACCAGTCGCTAAACCGACCCAGACCGTTCGAAACGCCCTATCGTTTTGAGAACACGACAAATCAGAACGCATACAGAAGAACGTTTCATTGTATATTACAACAGTGCATCAGATTACAAGAATATACAGAGTATAAAGGAATATATATTACACAGAAATATCAGAGATTTAAATTACATTTAAATACATCGCAGCGGAAAATAATACAATACACAACTAGAAGAGATATACGGATACAAAGCTTTCCGGATATCGTTCCAGCTGTAAACCAGGATCCTGTGAATATAAATCTGCAAAACCAAAACTACTAGCTGCCCGTGTCAAAATAAGGGCACCCAGAGTTTAGGTTAAAACAATAAACTCCAGGTCAGTCATGTGACTGGTGTGAGAACTAAAACAGTTATTAATCTTTATTTTAAAGTTAGGTAAAACAAGGGACCACGCCGTATAACACGGAACGGGTTTCCTCCCAAGGATACCAGTGCATAAAACAAACAGCGCAATGCTAAATAAAGAAAAATGAAGCTGTTATAAGACCCAGGTCCTATCACACAATGCAACGCAAGCCGAGGGATAGGGTTTTCCCTTATAACAGCCAAAGAATGCTTGATACGTTTAAAACAAATCATTTGATACTATAATAGGTGTATAGTGCATAAAACAACTTCAAATCATAAGTATCAATCATAGGCGACATGAGCGTCCCATGCCACTGTGTCGCCATATATAGGTTTACAAATAAAACCGCAAAGTCACGTATTTGGAAGTTGGATTTCCATCTATGAACCGAGGCAAAAGATAGTCCTCAACCGATTCGAGACAATCTAGCCCATGTCTCAGGATCAGAACGCATCAACCCTTTAGATCGTCAGGGCCGGTCCACCGATGTGGATTATTATGCCTGAACAATACGTCTCTCCGCCCTATGGGGCGTAAACGAGCCAACAAATGACTCCATCGGTTCGAGAACGACCGATCAATCCGAGGCGCCTTGCAACAGCAACAACCACATAAGTCAAACTCGTCAGGGCGTGTAAAACCACTGACGCCACTTCTAGCTAGAAAGAAACGCAAGTCCTCCCTGATGTCCTCTCCCGTTTTTGGTTCATACCGGGTGTGAAACTCGCAAAGTAAACGTTACACAAAGCTACGCCACGAAGGCCGTGCTTCGATCATCAACCACAAGACTTTGCTTTTCAACAGAAGCCTTGATCATTTGCATCTTAGCATGCCACACAGGCAAACCATCCTATGCAACCGATATCAGTCACACAGAATGAAATCCGATGTCAGACACACAGTCCATTTACAAGTCCGTTCTGGGTCTGAACGAAACCGGAGGCACCTAGTACCCCGCATATCCATCGATCTCCAAGTACGTCTGGACGATCACTAACTGTTTCCATCTTCTTGGGTGTACAGCCCAATCAAGATCATCAGTTATCACCCAAACGACGTGAAGACCTCCGGTCTTCGACCATCGTCTTCATCTTCGACTTATCGTCGTATCAGTTATTCAGAATGGGATAAACCCGGTCTTTCCGAATAACTCGCGTATATATTATAAAAGTGTTACACAAACACAACATACGCCTCATTCCAACTCATTAGTCATTAACCGTAAATTAATCAAGAGAATAATTCCCCAAATATTAACCCCGAAGCCGAAACCAACATCAGATCAATATCCAGAAAACCATTCTACTTAGCTAACCGATAGTTAGTTTCTAAATTTCACGTTCAAATCTAATTAAAGATTTAACTATCGCCTGGAGCAAAACTGGTGATACTCCATTCTCGATCTTTTCAATCTAATTAAAGATTCATTAAAACTCCACTTAGTTTTAATCTGTGACTGGGTTAAAGAATCAGTGTCATTTAAAACACGATTCACGATAAACCCAAAGTCACATCCCATTAATTATCGGGTTAAAGAACAAGTGATATTAAAAACACTGTTCACGTTAAACCCAAAAATCAATATCCATTCAATTCCAATTAAATATTATTTAATTGGTACACTTCATTAAATCTAAATCAAAAGATTTAATCTTTTCTCAGCTGGGTTCAAGAACAGTGTTAGTGAAGACACCATTCACGACAAACCCAAATCACATTCATTAATTATCGGGTTAAAGAACAAGTGTTATTTAAAACACTATTCACGATAAACCCAAAAATCAATATCATTTCAATTCCAATTAAATATTATTTAATTGGTACACTTCATTAAATCTAAATCAAAAGATTTAATCTTTTCTCAGCTGGGTTCAAGAACAGTGTTAGTGAAGACACCATTCACGACAAACCCAAATCACATTCATTAATTATCGGGTTAAAGAACAAGTGTTATTTAAAACACTGTTCACGATAAACCCAAAAATCAATATCAATTCAATTCCAATTAAATATTATTTAATTGGTACACTTCATTAAATCTAAATAAAAAGATTTAATCATTTCTCAACTGGGTTCAAGAACAGTGTTAGTAAAGACACCATTCACGACAAACCCAAATCACATTCGATATTCAATACAAGGCTCTGAATAGAAAATATATCGGCTTATATTCAATATCAAATTCTACGACTAACAAATGTCGTATTGGAAATAACGATATAAATATATATATCTTTCAAATTTCCATAACAACACCTGTATAATCACGAATTCCAACATCGGAATATTCCGAAGACAATTTCGATTCAAATCCACTCCAATGCAATCATTGGAAATTTTGGTTATTTTCAAAACCCTTTTCAAATTCAATTTATTTATTTAAAAATAAATAGAATTATAATTCTAGTTCAAAACTAGTTCATTTCGATAAAAATCTATTTTTATCTTTTCAAATAGGGAGTTTTTCATCCCAAATCTTCACAAATCATTTCTTATGATTTTACACAAATTATTGCTATTTTTAATAATTTTATCAAGGCCCGTACAGTCGATTTCCATCAACGGCCATCGAACTGCACTTACAGCGACCTTTTTCGAATTTGATTTGGACATAATTCCAAATCCAACCGTTAGATTTCAAATTTCTAATATTCTTTAGAAAGCTCTTTTCGATACGAACCCAACGGTTCCGGTTTTAGGAGAATCCGACGGTCGGATCTCCCGTAATGTCCGTTTGAAATAAATGGTCGAAATTCGCGAACTGCCGCGGCGCGGTGCGTTCTATTCAGGCCATTATATTATATATATAATATATATAATATATACTTCGTCGATTTCTATTTAAAACGAATTATATAAATAGTTTTAAAATTCGTTTCAAAATCTATTTCAACTTCCATCTCAATTCAAAGAAAAATTGAATTCTTCTTTATAAATTCGTTTTAAAATTCATTTCTATTCAATTCAAATTTCAATTCAATTTGAATTCGTTTTCAATTCAATTCATTTCGAAATCGTTTTCAATTCAATTCATTTCGAAATCACTTTCAATTCAATTCACTTTGAATTCGTTTTCAATTCAATTCATTTCGAAATCGTTTTCAATTCAATTCATTTCGAAATCGTTTTCAATTCAATTCATTTCGAAATCGTTTTCAATTCAATTCATTTCGAAATCGTTTTCAATTCAATTCATTTCGAAATCGTTTTCAATTCAATTCATTTCGAAATCGTTTTCAATTCAATTCGAGATTACTTTTCAATATTCATTTTAAAATGAATAAAATCGATATAAATATCGTTTACGTCAAAATGGCGTCAATCTAATTAACACGGCTTCCTAAATTTCTATTTTCAAATATTCTATTTCAAATATTTCCTATTATCAAAATATTCTTTATTATCAAAATATTCTTTATTATCAAAATATTCTTTATTTTCACGATTGGAATGAGGCCCAATTAATTACCATATAAAATTAATTATATGGATTTTCATACAACACATGTATATAATAACATTGAAAATAATCAACCATCAACCAAAGTGCACTACACTGTATAAGCATCAAATATAGATATTCAACGCTCATAACAGCCTGTCAATCAATCGATCGACATATTTAATCAATCAGGATGAGTGAAATTCATATTTCATCCCAACACCCGTGTGGGGTTTCAAACAATCAAACACAGATTTTAGTTGTGCAGTTGGGCGATGTGTAAAATTTATCGTCCCAATCAATGTCATTCAAATAAGTGTACATAAACAAACCATCTGGTTTGTAAATGAATATTTATTTATTCACTTCACTATTTTCATATTCACGTTAAAAATTATATTTTTAACGATAAAACATTTTATTTCAACCTATGAATTTCTATTCAATTCATTTATTCAATAAAATGATATTTTTATTTTTCTAACATATTTTAGAAAATTTCGGCGGCATAACGGCACGATACTAGAAACGGGACAAGGCCTAGCCTTATCCCCGGTCTAGTGAAGGCCCACGCCATTCACACATCAATCATATCAATTTCATCTCACCAAACAATTCAATTCAAACAAATAATTCAACTAGTCTATGCAACCAAACAAACAAGTCCATGGTCTGTGGACAATTGTGTCGGGTGCTACTAAGCACCGTCTGCATCCTAGTATATATATATAACTAGAAAAATAAATTGAAAGGTGAGAAATTCTCACCTATAGCTATCCTAGCTCCACGGCTCTTCATTTGCAGAAGTCTTCATCGCTATCGCATCTTCGACATCTTTATTGCCCGTAGCCACTACATATGTAAAAATCGAATTTTTACTTCGCTATTCCATATATAAAAATCATATTTTTATTTCGAAGTTCAATATATAAAAATCGAATTTTCAGTTCGAAGTTCAATATATAAAAATCGAATTTTCAGTTCGAAGTTCAATATATAAAAATCGAATTTTCAGTTCGAAGTTCAATATATAAAAATCGAATTTTCAGTTCGAAGTTCAATATATAAAAATCATATTTTTATATAAATAAAAATCTCATCTCTAGATAAATAAAAATAAAAATCTAACTTCATATCTTCATTAAACATCTAATAAAAAAAAATCTTCATTAAAAATATGAACTTTTCCTCTACACAAATATGGTATTTTCTTTACAAAGAATCCTAATCTTTTTACTATAAAAATTCTAATCATTTTACTAACATAAAAATCAGTTTTTACTTCACTTAAAAATCAGTTTTAACTTAACTTAAAAATTAGTTTTTACTTAACTTAAAAATCAGTTTTAACTTAACTTAAAAATTCGTTTTTACTTAACTTAAAAATCAGTTTTAACTTAACTTAAAAATCAGTTTTAACTTAACATAAAAATTCAGTTTTAACTTAACTTAAAAATCAGTTTTAACTTTCTTTTAAAAAAAATCAGTTTTTACTCTAAAAAGAATCAGTTTTATATTTCTAAAAAAAATCAGTTTTATATTTCTAAAAAAAATCAGTTTTGTATTTCTAAAAAAAATCAGTTTTATATTTCTAAAAAAAAAAATCAGTTTTATATGCAAATAAAATTCAGTTAATAAAATAAATAAAATCAGTAAATAAAATAAATAAAATTAGTAAATAAAATAAATAAAATTAGAAAAACTTACAAGGGGGGTTCATCATCGGTTTTGGGTCCAGGGGGGGGGGGGGGGCTGTGGTGTCGCGTCGGTGGAGGAGGAAGGGGCGAAGGTGGAGGCGAGGGTGGCAGGGTGCGGCGACTAGGTTGCGGTGGGCCCTGGTTGCATCGGGGAAGGAAGGGGACGGCGAGCGATTTGGGGATCGGGGCGGTTTCGATGGGAGAGGAAGGGGAGAGAGAGGATCGAGGGGGAGGCGAGGTGCCAGGAGCGGTGGCGGCTGGAGCGTGGTGGCGACGGTGGTGCTCCCCTGGGCGACGGCGACGAGCAGCTAGGTTTCCTCTTTTTTTTTTTATTTTGTTTGACTTTGAAGAGAGAGTAAAGGGCCAAGGGCCTTTATATAAAAATATATTTATTTAATTATTTAGATCCATAAAGTAACCTTTAATTTCGACCTCGAAACGAGACCCACCGCCTGTCGTCCCTAGCTAATTACCCCCATTCCGAACACAATGGGATATGTATCGCAAGCTGATTCGGCTGTTACAATCAATTTTCGTTAAATTTACATCTAAATCACTATATTGAATTTTAAACGTACATTTTAAATTACCGGGGTCACATACGAACTTTAAAAATTCCAAAAAAATATTTTCTAGCTTCGTATTGACGATACGGTCCTAACAAAACTAATTTCGTCGAATTCTGAGACCGTTTGAAAAATGGCCAATTTCCAGTCGATTAAAATCAACTGAAACTGGTCAAACGCGTTTTCCTTTGCCACGCTCACATATGGATTCGAAAAATTATGAAATTTAAAACCTAGCAATAACTTGACACTGCGGACCCAACAAAACTGGTTTCGTCGAAATCCGAGGTCATTTTCAAAATGGCTATTTTTAAGGGCTATATATTATATTAAAATATATATAAATTCTACAGCGACTATTTCTAATTTTCAACTGGACATATCTCATCATTTATAAAGTGAAATCTCAGTTTCTCAACTTCGTTGGAAAGATATCATCAATTAGATCCTAATGTTTTTGGTTTCACAAAAATCCGGATTGTTTTGCACCCGGTACATTCAATTGAAGTTTGAAATCGAATTATCGAACTACCGCGCCATTTTTAATTCTATTTATAATTATATATAAATATTTATATTCTAACGACGCCGCGTATAATATATACGTTCGAATTCTATTCAAAATAAATTTCTCGTCGAGATTATTTAAAATAATCCATTTTAAATAATCAAAATTCGCTAAAATTGCCAAAATAAAAATTTTAAACTGGCCCAGATTTTCCGGGTTGTTACAATCTCCCCCACTTAAAACTTTTCGTCCCCGAAAAGGAACAAAGTCGAAAGTGGTTTGATTATTCAGCTCTACGCTCGATCTGGCTTCTATTCTCCAACTCTTTAGTTTCTGAGAATTTTCAAAATTTCAAAAATTTGGCTAACACCCTAAATTTTCGAAAAATTTCGCCATAACCTCCCCTGCACCGGGAGCATCGGGGAATTTCAAATAGCTTCCCCGGTCCTTCAGAACTCAAAAAGAAAAAGAAAAAGCCAAGCGGCTAGCCAATAGGCTCACAAAATCATCATCACCCAAACAAAACAGGAAATTATGTAGTAAACATGTACCTATTTGTCGGGCAAACAAATTTTATTCTTCGGCTCTAGCCTCCTTGCTACGACCTGTTCAAAGATATATATGTATATGCAAGCAAACGCAACCAATTTTCGATATAATTCAATATTTGGTTCGATTAAGCATAGTGGTTCAAAATTAGCAAACTAATGAACAAACAACACAAACATCAATCAATTTGTGAATTAGAGTCTCAAATTCATAACTTTGATATATATACAAAAAATCATGTTTTGATGCCAAATCACAACAATGTATTCTAGCTATATATAAGTTTTGGTTCTCACACCAGCCTAATGGAAATATATAGAAAATCACACCTTCGAAACTTGAACATAAATGTTGATGATGCGAACGCTATCATCAATATCATCTCCGGGCGACTAGAATGTGATTCCATATCTATCCAGTATATTAAAACTTTGAATATACGTTTGCAAGGCGTATATGCAAATTCTTTATATACTGAATTGTCCATATTCAAATAAATAAATAATCAAATACGTAGAAGTGATTTAAATTTTCAAAAAAAAAATTTGTTTTCATTTTCAAAAATATACTCTTCACACTCGTTCTAGGATACTACTGATCCTATCTCTAACGAGTCATCCCATTGGATATTACTAATCCAATATCTGATGAATTCTTTCGTATGGTTCTAATGTGCCTTGTTCTCTGCTTTGTAAACCAAAGCACTGATACCAAATGTGACGAGCATGGAATTTCGCTCGGTCCGAACCAGTCGCTAAACCGACCCAGACCGTTCGAAACGCCCTATCGTTTTGAGAACACGACAAATCAGAACGCATACAGAAGAACGTTTCATTGTATATTACAATAGTGCATCAGATTACAAGAATATACAGAGTATAAAGGAATATATATTACACAGAAATATCAGAGATTTAAATTACATTTAAATACATCGCAGCGGAAAATAATACAATACACAACTAGAAGAGATATACGGATACAAAGCTTTCCGGATATCGTTCCAGCTGTAAACCAGGATCCTGTGAATATAAATCTGCAAAACCAAAACTACTAGCTGCCCGTGTCAAAATAAGGGCACCCAGAGTTTAGGTTAAAACAATAAACTCCGGGTCAGTCATGTGACTGGTGTGAGAACTAAAACAGTTATTAATCTTTATTTTAAAGTTAGGTAAAACAAGGGACCACGCCGTATAACACGGAACGGGTTTCCTCCCAAGGATACCAGTGCATAAAACAAACAGCGCAATGCTAAATAAAGAAAAATGAAGCTGTTATAAGACCCAGGTCCTATCACACAATGCAACGCAAGCCGGGGGATAGGGTTTTCCCTTATAACAGCCAAAGAATGCTTGATACGTTTAAAACAAATCATTTGATACTATAATAGGTGTATAGTGCATAAAACAACTTCAAATCATAAGTATCAATCATAGGCGACATGAGCGTCCCATGCCACTATGTCGCCATATATAGGTTTACAAATAAAACCGCAAAGTCACGTATTTGGAAGTTGGATTTCCATCTATGAACCGAGGCAAAAGATAGTCCTCAACCGATTCGAGACAATCTAGCCCATGTCTCAGGATCAGAACGCATCAACCCTTTAGATCGTCAGGGCCGGTCCACCGATGTGGATTATTATGCCTGAACAATACGTCTCTCCGCCCTATGGGGCGTAAACGAGCCAACAATTGACTCCATCGGTTCGAGAACGACCGATCAATCCGAGGCGCCTTGCAACAGCAACAACCACATAAGTCAAACTCGTCAGGGCGTGTAAAACCACTGACGCCACTTCTAGCTAGAAAGAAACGCAAGTCCTCCCTGATGTCCTCTCCCGTTTTTGGTTCATACCGGGTGTGAAACTCGCGAAGTAAACGTTACACAAAGCTACGCCACGAAGGCCGTGCTTCGATCATCAACCACAAGACTTTGCTTTTCAACAGAAGCCTTGATCATTTGCATCTTAGCATGCCACACAGGCAAACCATCCTATGCAACCGATATCAGTCACACAGAATGAAATCCGATGTCAGACACACAGTCCATTTACAAGTCCGTTCTGGGTCTGAACGAAACCGGAGGCACCTAGTACCCCGCATATCCATCGATCTCCAAGTACGTCTGGACGATCACTAACTGTTTCCATCTTCTTGGGTGTACAGCCCAATCAAGATCATCAGTTATCACCCAAACGACGTGAAGACCTCCGGTCTTCGACCATCGTCTTCATCTTCGACTTATCGTCGTATCAGTTATTCAGAATGGGATAAACCCGGTCTTTCCGAATAACTCGCGTATATATTATAAAAGTGTTACACAAACACAACATACGCCTCATTCCAACTCATTAGTCATTAACCGTAAATTAATCAAGAGAATAATTCCCCAAATATTAACCCCGAAGGCCGAAACCAACATCAGATCAATATCCAGAAAACCATTCTACTTAGCTAACCGACAGTTAGTTTCTAAATTTCACGTTCAAATCTAATTAAAGATTTAACTATCGCCTGGAGCAAAACTGGTGATACTCCATTCTCGATCTTTTCAATCTAATTAAAGATTCATTAAAACTCCACTTAGTTTTAATCTGTGACTGGGTTAAAGAATCAGTGTCATTTAAAATACGGTTCACGATAAACCCAAAGTCACATCCCATTAATTATCGGGTTAAAGAACAAGTGATATTTAAAACACTGTTCACGTTAAACCCAAAAATCAATATCCATTCAATTCCAATTAAATATTATTTAATTGGTACACTTCATTAAATCTAAATCAAAAGATTTAATCTTTTCTCAGCTGGGTTCAAGAACAGTGTTAGTGAAGACACCATTCACGACAAACCCAAATCACATTCATTAATTATCGGGTTAAAGAACAAGTGTTATTTAAAACACTGTTCACGATAAACCCAAAAATCAATATCATTTCAATTCCAATTAAATATTATTTAATTGGTACACTTCATTAAATCTAAATCAAAAGATTTAATCTTTTCTCAGCTGGGTTCAAGAACAGTGTTAGTGAAGACACCATTCACGACAAACCCAAATCACATTCATTAATTATCGGGTTAAAGAACAAGTGTTATTTAAAACACTGTTCACGATAAACCCAAAAATCAATATCAATTCAATTCCAATTAAATATTATTTAATTGGTACACTTCATTAAATCTAAATAAAAAGATTTAATCATTTCTCAACTGGGTTCAAGAACAGTGTTAGTAAAGACACCATTCACGACAAACCCAAATCACATTCGATATTCAATACAAGGCTCTGAATAGAAAATATATCGGCTTATATTCAATATCAAATTCTACGACTAACAAATGTCGTATTGGAAATAACGATATAAATATATATATCTTTCAAATTTCCATAACAACACCTGTATAATCACGAATTCCAACATCGGAATATTCCGAAGACAATTTCGATTCAAATCCACTCCAATGCAATCATTGGAAATTTTGGTTATTTTCAAAACCCTTTTCAAATTCAATTTATTTATTTAAAAATAAATAGAATTATAATTCTAGTTCAAAACTAGTTCATTTCGATAAAAATCTATTTTTATCTTTTCAAATAGGGAGTTTTTCATCCCAAATCTTCACAAATCATTTCTTATGATTTTACACAAATTATTGCTATTTTTAATAATTTTATCAAGGCCCGTACAGTCGATTTCCATCAACGGCCATCGAACTGCACTTACAGCGACCTTTTTCGAATTTGATTTGGACATAATTCCAAATCCAACCGTTAGATTTCAAATTTCTAATATTCGTTAGAAAGCTCTTTTCGATACGAACCCAACGGTTCCGGTTTTAGGAGAATCCGACGGTCGGATCTCCCGTAATGTCCGTTTGAAATAAATGGTCGAAATTCGCGAACTGCCGCGGCGCGGCGCGTTCTATTCAGGCCATTATATTATATATATAATATATATAATATATACTTCATCGATTTCTATTTAAAACGAATTATATAAATAGTTTTAAAATTCGTTTCAAAATCTATTTCAACTTCCATCTCAATTCAAAGCAAAATTGAATTCTTCTTTATAAATTCGTTTTAAAATTCATTTCTATTCAATTCAAATTTCAATTCAATTTGAATTCGTTTTCAATTCAATTCATTTCGAAATCGTTTTCAATTCAATTCATTTCGAAATCACTTTCAATTCAATTCACTTTGAATTCGTTTTCAATTCAATTCATTTCGAAATCGTTTTCAATTCAATTCATTTCGAAATCGTTTTCAATTCAATTCATTTCGAAATCGTTTTCAATTCAATTCATTTCGAAATCGTTTTCAATTCAATTCATTTCGAAATCGTTTTCAATTCAATTCGAGATTACTTTTCAATATTCATTTTAAAATGAATAAAATCGATATAAATATCGTTTACGTCAAAATGGCGTCAATCTAATTAACACGGCTTCCTAAATTTCTATTTTCAAATATTCTATTTCAAATATTTCCTATTATCAAAATATTCTTTATTATCAAAATATTCTTTATTATCAAAATATTCTTTATTTTCACGATTGGAATGAGGCCCAATTAATTACCATATAAAATTAATTATATGGATTTTCATACAACACATGTATATAATAACATTGAAAATAATCAACCATCAACCAAAGTGCACTACACTGTATAAGCATCAAATATAGATATTCAACGCTCATAACAGCCTGTCAATCAATCGATCGACATATTTAATCAATCAGGATGAGTGAAATTCATATTTCATCCCAACACCCGTGTGGGGTTTCAAACAATCAAACACAGATTTTAGTTGTGCAGTTGGGCGATGTGTAAAATTTATCATCCCAATCAATGTCATTCAAATAAGTGTACATAAACAAACCATCTGGTTTGTAAATGAATATTTATTTATTCACTTCACTATTTTCATATTCACGTTAAAAATTATATTTTTAACGATAAAACATTTTATTTCAACCTATGAATTTCTATTCAATTCATTTATTCAATAAAATGATATTTTTATTTTTCTAACATATTTTAGAAAATTTCGGCGGCATAACGGCACGATACTAGAAACGGGACAAGGCCTAGCCTTATCCCCGGTCTAGTGAAGGCCCACGCCATTCACACATCAATCATATCAATTTCATCTCACCAAACAATTCAATTCAAACAAATAATTCAACTAGTCTATGCAACCAAACAAACAAGTCCATGGTCTGTGGACAATTGTGTCGGGTGCTACTAAGCACCGTCTGCATCCTAGTATATATATATAACTAGAAAAATAAATTGAAAGGTGAGAAATTCTCACCTATAGCTATCCTAGCTCCACGGCTCTTCATTTGCAGAAGTCTTCATCGCTATCGCATCTTCGACATCTTTATTGCCCGTAGCCACTACATATGTAAAAATCGAATTTTTACTTCGCTATTCCATATATAAAAATCATATTTTTATTTCGAAGTTCAATATATAAAAATCGAATTTTCAGTTCGAAGTTCAATATATAAAAATCGAATTTTCAGTTCGAAGTTCAATATATAAAAATCGAATTTTCAGTTCGAAGTTCAATATATAAAAATCGAATTTTCAGTTCGAAGTTCAATATATAAAAATCATATTTTTATATAAATAAAAATCTCATCTCTAGATAAATAAAAATAAAAATCTAACTTCATATCTTCATTAAACATCTAATAAAAAAAAAATCTTCATTAAAAATATGAACTTTTCCTCTACACAAATATGGTATTTTCTTTACAAGAATCCTAATCTTTTTACTATAAAAATTCTAATCATTTTACTAACATAAAAATCAGTTTTTACTTCACTTAAAAATCAGTTTTAACTTAACTTAAAAATTAGTTTTTACTTAACTTAAAAATCAGTTTTAACTTAACTTAAAAATTCGTTTTTACTTAACTTAAAAATCAGTTTTAACTTAACTTAAAAATCAGTTTTAACTTAACTTAAAAATTCAGTTTTAACTTAACTTAAAAATCAGTTTTAACTTTCTTTTAAAAAAAATCAGTTTTTACTCTAAAAAGAATCAGTTTTATATTTCTAAAAAAATCAGTTTTATATTTCTAAAAAAAATCAGTTTTGTATTTCTAAAAAAAATCAGTTTTATATTTCTAAAAAAAAAATCAGTTTTATATGCAAATAAAATTCAGTTAATAAAATAAATAAAATCAGTAAATAAAATAAATAAAATTAGTAAATAAAATAAATAAAATTAGAAAAACTTACAGGGGGGGTTCATCATCGGTTTTGGGTCCAGGGGGGGGGGGCTGTGGTGTCGCGTCGGTGGAGGAGGAAGGGGCGAAGGTGGAGGCGAGGGTGGCAGGGTGCGGCGACTAGGTTGCGGTGGGCCCTGGTTGCATCGGGGAAGGAAGGGGACGGCGAGCGATTTGGGGATCGGGGCGGTTTCGATGGGAGAGGAAGGGGAGAGAGAGGATCGAGGGGGAGGCGAGGTGCCAGGAGCGGTGGCGGCTGGAGCGTGGTGGCGCGGTGGTGCTCCCCTGGGCGACGGCGACGAGCAGCTAGGTTTCCTCTCTTTTTTTTTTTTTTAATTTTGTTTGACTTTGAAGAGAGAGTAAAGGGCCAAGGGCCTTTATATAAAAATATATTTATTTAATTATTTAGATCCATAAAGTAACCTTTAATTTCGACCTCGAAACGAGACCCACCGCCTGTCGTCCCTAGCTAATTACCCCCATTCCGAACACAATGGGATATGTATCGCAAGCTGATTCGGCTGTTACAATCAATTTTCGTTAAATTTACATCTAAATCACTATATTGAATTTTAAACGTACATTTTAAATTACCGGGGTCACATACGAACTTTAAAAATTCCAGAAAAATATTTTCTAGCTTCGTATTGACGATACGGTCCTAACAAAACTAATTTCGTCGAATTCTGAGACCGTTTGAAAAATGGCCAATTTCCAGTCGATTAAAATCAACTGAAACTGGTCAAACGCGTTTTCCTTTGCCACGCTCACATATGGATTCGAAAAATTATGAAATTTAAAACCTAGCAATAACTTGACACTGCGGACCCAACAAAACTGGTTTCGTCGAAATCCGAGGTCATTTTCAAAATGGCTATTTTTAAGGGCTATATATTATATTAAAATATATATAAATTCTACAGCGACTATTTCTAATTTTCAACTGGACATATCTCATCATTTATAAAGTGAAATCTCAGTTTCTCAACTTCGTTGGAAAGATATCATCAATTAGATCCTAATGTTTTTGGTTTCACAAAAATCCGGATTGTTTTGCACCCGGTACATTCAATTGAAGTTTGAAATCGAATTATCGAACTACCGCGCCATTTTTAATTCTATTTATAATTATATATAAATATTTATATTCTAACGACGCCGCGTATAATATATACGTTCGAATTCTATTCAAAATAAATTTCTCGTCGAGATTATTTAAAATAATCCATTTTAAATAATCAAAATTCGCTAAAATTGCCAAAATAAAAATTTTAAACTGGCCCAGATTTTCCGGGTTGTTACATTTTTCAACCCCTACTCCTACGCCTACCCAGCGTCTTCAGTGTCAAGTCTCCATCTAACGAAATGAAAATACAATGCCGCACTGTCTACTGTCCTACCAAGCACTAATCGAAGGGACGTTATTGCTATCCCTTTTCTTCCTTTCCCTATAAATACGTCTGTTGTCCGTCTCATTTCATTTTGTTCTCAGCATACGAAAAAAAATGCAGACATAAGAAAAGAATTGGGAAGGGGATAGACAGCTGCTTTGGGGAGTAGGCGGACGTGGTTCATATTGTTGCGGTTTTGAATGGGAGGCGGGCTGCGTTTTAAGTGTGTGTGTTGTTGGTCCATTATTTGAAAGAAAAAAAAGAAGAAGAAGAGGATGCTGGCGTTGGCATGGGAAAAAGGAAAAACAGGAGGGTGGTCAGTGGTACGATGATGGGAGTGTGCAGAGCGTGTAAGGGAGGAGTATGTGTAGTGAAGGAAGTTGCGGTGAGAGAAAATGGTGGACAGGGGTTTCGCACTGGGTTCATGCGGAGGGGTGAAGGCGTACAGGAGCTCAGGGATGATTTGGAAAAAAAGAAGAAGTAGAAGTTGTACAGTGCAAGGTAACGGGCCTGATTGCTTTATTTGTGCCCAACGATGGATTTAATTGCCTAATCAGTGTTTAAAGCCCTAAATTATATTTTATAATATACCGAATAATATAAGTTCAACATGGCCCTTATTATTTTAATATGCCTAGGCATGTTGTAGTTAGCCTAATCTTACTTAACAAGCCTAATCTAACTTAGTATGCTTGTATAATTATGTTCCTTTAAATAACGTAAGAGAGTAGGACTTAGTTAATTAATATTATATTTAGTTATTATAACCATAGCCTGGGTTTTAACATAGCCTATTTAAATGTACAACGTTGAAATATACAAGGCGGGTTTGGATATATACGTACGATACACGGTATAGTTATAACCTGTTTGATCTAGATTTTTGATAATGCCTAAACACAATGCTAATGTGGCCTGAACGTGCTCATGTGCCGAGTTTTCAAAGTTGAAATATGTAACATTATTTACAATGTAATCTGGAAATTTATAATAAATAATATATATATGATTTTTTTCAATTTATAGTGAATACCGTATTTAATTTTATAACCGTGTATACAGCAACGGTACTGGACAAAACATGCGGCGTTCGACTCGTATCGACGAGCACGGCAGATGAAACCGGTCGAGACAGAATTAACAGCTATTGGGGTTTTTAATTAAATTAAACGTCAGTTTAGTTTAATTAAAACAAACTGTTCAACGACAGACGAAGCCAGGTGAGTTAAACTTACTCAGTTTCCCATTTATATTTTATATAAATTGGGTATTTTTATTTTGTGTGTTCTGCTTGCTGATGGTTGCCTGTTTGCTAGTTATACCTTTGTTTGTTGATTTAACTGATGAAATTAAACTATGTTTAATTTCAGTAAAATACCAAATCATTATTTTTAACGATTGGTTCCAATAAAGTTAACTCACCTTGGTTGGACACATTTATAAAATAAACGTGTTTTAAATGGTTGAATTGTTTGCATTGCTTGTGGTTGATGTTAAATGATTGTTATTTATCGTTATCAGTTAAATGAAATGGATTGATCTGTTTGAGATAACTGTTGTGATTTAAGGGAAGAACAGGTTGGAGGGGTCCAACCGGGTTCCTCAAATACATTATTTATTTTCATATTATCATATATGAACTGTCATGATTGGTGATTGGTTTGGCTAGTGATCATTTACTGAAAAGTCAACCTGAGCTTTGTTTAAACCAATGAGCGATATTGGTTGGAAATTTGGGAGCGTATGGCCTGTAAAATCAATCGTTTTATAAATACTGATCCACCGTCAGGTGGGTCGATAGAGATAGAAGTTATAAAATTTATTTATTTTATAATGGGAGATAGATTTTTGAAAGGTATTATTTTGAATCAAAGTTATTAAAGAGAAATAAATAAATATTTTTATTTATTTAAGACTTTGACATGTTATTAATTTATTTTATAAAGTAAATGCTGATATTAATCAGTTTTACAAGTATGAGAATAAGAGATGAATCAAATGGTTAAACTTGATAATTGTTTTGTAAAGAAAAAAATTAATGGGATTATTAAATTTATTATATTTTTAATTAATTTAAAGCGAGGATTGATTTGAATCGATTAACGAGATAATCGAGTTCTGAGTTAATTAAATCGACCGTTTTGAATTGGAATTGATTATCAAATTAATATGTTTTGTTTAAAATAGTTAAATGAATATTGTTCAAATTTTAAATAAGGTTTTAAAAGGGATTTATTATTTAATTTAGTTAATAAAGGAATTAACTACTGAAGTAGTTAATGATTGAAATAAGTTATTATTGTGATTAATGATAATTTGTAAATTTACTTTTTAAAGGGGAATTCATTTAAAAAGTGACCGAAGGTGAGATGTAATCCAATTGGATGGTGAAAGGAAATAAATGTTACTTAATTATAGGAATTAAGTGAAAGGAGATTACGATAAAAAAGGGTTTAAGATAAACCAGAGTATATAAATGAGTTTCAAAATGTAAAGTGTTAATATTGAATTAACGTTATTTGAAAACGAGATCAAGTAACAAGGGAAGATTTGAAATAAAATTTCAAAAGTGGGAAATGGGTAAATATATTTGAAAGGAGATTGGTAAAAGTGAATTGGGGTTAATGAACTAGGCCATGGGGTGGTATAACCAAATCCAAAGTTATGATGGGAATTGTTTTGAGACTGAAATGGGATAATTGGTTTTGATTACAACTTATATTTATCTAAGGGTAAGAATGTTGTTGATCAAGGTCTGAGAGGTAATTAGAATACCCCAACTTGAACAACATCGGGATTATCTGAAGATGATATTAGTTGATAATCATAAAGGAGATTAGTGATAGTTCATTAGTGAAACAATGCAATGTTGGTGATAATTTGGAAAATATATAACGAGGGATCCGAAGGAAAGGAAATGTAAAGTTTAGTTTTATTTTATACTAATAAATATTAGTTATCGTCTCGAGAATGGAATAAACCGATATTACGTAACGTTGTTTATGAATAACAAGTTAAATGGATTTTCCTGAGTTTAAATAATAGAGAATGACATAACAGGTGTTTGGAAAGGAGAATTAAGTGTAAAATGAATATGGTTATTTTACTAAGTATTATAAAGAATTGGTTTTTGAGAACGTCAGTATATAAGAATTAAGTACCATATCTTTTAAATATTAAAGAAGTTATAAGTTTTAATAAAACATAAGTGAACTGGTTTGTTTTAAATTAAATGCCAAGTGATGCTGAATACTGAACCAGTGAACTCACTGGATTATCATGACTGAATCACGGTATATTTTGATAGTTAAAACACCGACTATCAAATCTATCCAATACGATCGCTGGTATGGAAAGACCGGGATCGAATTTATATTCGAAAACCATTCCAACCAACAAATACGTGAAGATATCAGAAGATGATCGAGATGGAGCATTGAAGACTGTGGATTTTCATAAACGGAAGAACCATTAATATTCTCTGCCTGGAAAATAGAGATAAGCTGTGATTCTGTCATGGTTGGAATCTACGGGTTGCAAGGACTTCTCGCTACTGATCCATGGGGTGATTCGTATATTGGATGCAGTAGGAGAGTACCTTCGGGTCATCATGTTCCTGGTTGACTTGTATGGACGGATGTCTGACAGAGTATTTCCAAAGAGTCACGTACGTTGATTTCTTCAAACGTGTTATAGTTGTTGGCGGGGAATTGCCGTTCTCTTAGCTTCTAACTAGAGTAATTTTGTGGACGTCAATTAGTGATATCTGACGGATCTGACGATGTGGCATTCAAAGTGAATGGTGATCAAATGTTTCAAAAATAAACTCTGACCTCAAGCCTCATCAACCGGGAAATGACAAAAAATCGGGCAGGCAGCATGGCTATGTGGGTCACTCCCATTAGGGTGTATAATCACCTATCTAGAGAAAATCCTAGTTGCTTCTTTAATCTATGTTTCGATGCTGTCCCTTGTCGGGAGATGGTTGCTGATCCCAACCGTCGGTGATATACATTCGATACACTCAAGCGAAATGAGTGGTCGGTCATGTGAGGGTCGGGTTGCAAGACGATCTTGTTGAACCCAGTGTATTCATCTCTAGAGATACACTATCGGCAGGTGGACCCATACCTTGTCATAGTTGGAATCAAATCTCCAATAAGCGCCCGCGGTTTTTGATTGTATACTATATATGTGGAGCGTGAGATGCAAGCGTTCCACTCGATTGATAATTACTTGTATTTAGACATTATCATAATATCATATAAGATATTGTTTTCAAAAATGTTTTGGGTTATCGTAAGGTAAAAACCGTCCGTGTTTATGTGTGGATTTGGTCTTACGATTATCCTTTTCTTTTGAAAAGATTTTAAACTTTAAAATCAAGGTTGGATGATTTAGCCTAAATACTGTGCGAGTTTATCTTACTCTGGGTTTCCAGACTGACCCGGTGTTTTGTAAATGCTCGGGTTACCCGGAGTGTACAGGTTCTGGTTATCGAATGCTGTGAAGAAACGAGCTGGAGATGTTCAGACGTATGATATTATATAACAACTATTCCGCTGTGTGTTGTATATGGGAACAGGTTATTATAACTATTCCATTGTGTGTTGTACTCTGATATTGTAAGTATTTCTAAAGCTCTCAATAAAGATTTATTTCGGTATTATATTTTGTTCTACTGCGATGTGAGACCCTGTTTTGTGTCGTTCCTTCTTCTTCTATTCTTATATTTCTTTCTTTCTTATCTCACCCTCTAATTTCTTTCTAGTAACTTTCCAGTGTTTTCGGTGCTTGGAAGGTCGGCATGAGTTACGGTAAAGGTATTTATGTCGATTTTCGGGGCCGGAAATCCCTGTGTCGTTACAGCAGGGCCTTCTGGTTGATGATCAAAGAACCGCTTAAATAGCATAGCTTCATGTTGTAGCATTAATTCGCGAGCCTCAAACCCCGGTGTGAACCAAAAACGGGAGGGGATGCTAGGACGGACATATGCTGGTTTCTAGTTAGAAGTGGTGTTAAGCGCGGCCTGGCATGTTACTTGTGTGGTTTTTGGAATAAGGCGCCTCAAATATATTATTGAGTCTTATGGCTCATTTATGCCACATAGGGAAGGCTAGCATATAGTTCAGGTATGAAATCCACCCCCTTGCACTTTGGGAGGACCGACGCTGGTAAGATCCAAAGGGTCACTCGAGCTCTGATCCTGAGACATGGTGCCGGTAAGGACGACCCCTAACCTTGGTTCACGGATGGAAATCCAATTTGCAATACTCGACTTTGCGGTTTTAATTGTATAGCCTAGTATGGCGACATAGTAGCTTGGGATACTATGTCGTCTATGATTAATACTTATGATTGAAAAGTGTTTTAAAACATATATGCACTAGTAATAATATCAAATGAAATGATTTATACGTATCAAGCATATCTTGGCTATTATAAGAGTAAAACTCTATTCACTGGTTTGTGTTTGCATTGTGTGATGGGACCTGAGTCTTATAATGGCTTCATTGTATTTATTTAGCATTGCGCTGTTTGTTTTATGTACTGGTATTCTTGGGAGGAAACCCGTTCCGTGACGTACGCATGGTCCCTTGAATTACTTAAACTTTAAAGAAAAAAGTGTATCTGTTTTAGTTCTCACACCAGTCCCATGACTGACTTGGAGTTTATTGTTTTAACCTAAACTCTGGGTGCCCTTATTTTCCGCACGGGAAGCTAGTAGTTTTGGTTTGTAGGTTATTCATTTTTACAGGATTCGGACCTACAAATGGAGCTATATTCGGGATGCTCTGTACCCGTTTATATTTCCATTTGTGTATTTATTATTTTCCGCTGCTTATATTTTAAACTATGATATTGTAAGTTAAATGTATAATATTCATTCATACTCTGTATATTCTTTACTCTGATGTGAAATTGTTGTAATAACAATGAAATGTTCTTCTATTTGTGTTCTGATTTGTCGTGTTCTCAACTCAATCCGCCATTTTCCATCTCTTCGGGGAACGGGGAAGTGTGGATCATCACAGTGGTATCAGAGCTTTGGTTTACAAAGCTGGAGAACAAGACACATTAGAACTAAACGAAAGAATTCATCAAAGATAGGATTAGTAATGTCCTATAAGAATGACTCATTAGAGATAGGGTTAGTAATACCCTAGAATGAGTCGAAAGAGTGTTTTTAATAAGAAAACAAACTAGGTTTTGAAAATTTAAACTTCAATATACGTATTTGAATATTTTATTTTAAATGGTTTTTGACTATCGAGTATTAGCATATTTTGCAAATACGTTTGATCCACGTGCATTTGAAGTCTCAAATATACTAGATTGATATAGAATCACACTCTAGTCGCCCGGACAGGATTCTGTTGATTACTCGAGTATCATCAGAATTTATGTTCGAGTTTCGAAAGTGGGATATCTATATATTTCCTATTGACTGATGTGAGAACCAAAACTTAGTTAATTTTATTGTTTGTGTTTGGCATCAAAAATGAGATTTTTTTGAGTATATATGTACAAGTTATGCATTGAAAATATAAATAACTAATTGATTGCTAAGTGAGTTGTTTGATTACTGCTTTCACTAATTAGAATAGGAATTATGAAACTAATTAGAGAATTAAAGGAAATGAAGCTAACTTGAATCAAAATTGAACTAAATTGAAATTTGATTGTTATAACATACATGTTTATGTACATATGATTGAACAGGTCATAGTAAGGAGGCTAGAGAAGAGGAATAAAATTGCATGCCCGACAAATAGGTACATATTTACTGCTTTGTTGGGTTGTTGATGAGCCTAAGGCTAGCCATTCGGCCTTTTCTTTCTTCTATCCTCTTCCTTCTTTTTTCTTTTTGGATGAGAGGGCCTGTATGGCAAGGTTTGAAATTTTTCCGGTAACCCCGTACAAAGGAGGTTATGGCGAAATTTTTCTGAAATTTAGGGTGCTATCCAAATTTTTGAAAAATTTGAAAAGTTTTTAGAAAACGAAAGGTTGAAAAACTTAAGCCATAATGAAAACATGAAAGTTGAGTTGGTTAGTTAAACAACTTTCAACTCCGTTCCTTTTTGAGGACAAAAAGATTTTAAGTTGGGGAGATTGTAACGACCTAGAAATTCTGAGCCAATTTAATTTTTTTTTTGGCTAATTTATTGAATTTTGAAGATTTAAAATGAATATTTTAAATAATAATGGCTGAAAATTTATTTTAAACAAAACTTGAGTTTATGAATTTATAAAATTTATATTACAAGCCTGAAATGGCGCGGTAGTTTTAAAATTCGATTTTAAACTTTGAATAAATATATAAAATTTATTATAAGTCAGAATTGAGCGAAACTGGAAATGTTAGAAACTTATTCGCTACATCTTTCTAATTAATGTAGGAAATTTAGTTTTCGCTTTAAAAATTGTAAGTTATGGCTAAATGAAAATTTAGAAATAGCGCTATGAAATTATATATATATTTTATTAATATATAAGCCCTTAAAAATGGAAATTTTGCATACGACATCCGAATTCGATGAAACCACTTTCTATGGATCCCGAATGTCATATTATCGCTAGATTCCAAAATTCATAATTTTTGGAACTAATATGTGAGCATGGCACACTTAAAGCAGACTGCATTTTCAGTTGTAAATTCAATCGACTGAAAAAGGGCCATTTTGCAAACGGACTTGGAATTTGACGAACCCAGTTCCTATGGGACTGTATCGTCAAAACATAGCTAGAATTATTTTTCTAGAATTTTTGGAGTCAGTATGTGGCCCCGACGAATGAAAACGTACATGGAATTTAAATTTAAAAGGTATATTATTTTATATTTGAAATTTGATAAAAACCTATCGAAACAGCCAAACCGGCTTATGATACATATCTCATTGTATTAGGAATGGGGGTATTTAGCTAGGGGCAACAGTCGTTGGGTTTGATTTGGAGTTCGAACGAAATCCAACTTTTCTAGGGTTTTAAAAAATATATAATAAAATAAGATCCTTTTTTCCACTTAACCCCCTCCTTTTCTTTTTCTCAGTCAAACCGCTACCCCCTTCTTTCTCAAATCACCGAATACCAGAAAAAGAAAATAATAAAAAAAGGTGGAGCCGTCCGTCGCTCGATCAAGCGGAGTCGCCGCCGCTCCGGCAGGTCGTCGTCGGCCTCAGGCAGACGCCGCTGGGCGTTAGGCCCCCTGCTCGCGCGAGCCCAACTGCCCCGAGACCTCCACAACGAACGATGCAATCCCCCAATCGAGTCCCGCTCGACTGAATCCGCGCCACCGTTCAGCCGCGACCCCCCTCGACCAGAATCCGCCACCAACCACGAGGAGCCCACCTCCGACGCCAGTCGGCCCCCTTAGGCCCGTCACCCACTCCAACGAAGGTCCATTTTCTTTTTCCGATTCTTTGGTTCAATATTTTCTCATATATAGGTCAAAAATTTGATTTTTAATCAAGTTAAAACTTAGATTTTTTATTTGATTAGAGACTAGATTTTTCTTGGATCAAAGATACGATTTTTATAGGATTAAAAATACGATTTTTATGGTATTAAAGATAGGATTTTTAGATGTATAAAAATATGATTTTTAGTGAAGTAAAAATATGATTTTTAATAATACAAAGTTAAGATTTTTATTATCGGAAAGATTAGATTTTTATTCATGTAAAGATGAGATTTTTATATGTAAAAAGATGAGATCTTTATATATGAAAATATATGATTTTTATATATATAAATACTGGATTTTTGGCTATGTAAGGATATTATTTTTAGCTATATACAGATTAGGTTTTTTATGGAAAAGATTAGATTTTTAATATTAAAAAGGTGAGATTTTTGGTTTATAAAAATTCGATTTTTATTTATGTAAAGATACGATCTTTAGTCTGTAAAGATGTGATTTTTGGTTGTATAAAAATATAAATTTTATTGTATAAGGAAATATTTTTATATGAAGATAAAAATATAATTTTTATCGAATGAATATTATTTTTAAAATAGTCGTACAAAGGAAATTTATTAACGTGTTAAAAATATTTTTTTTAATGTAGGTATGCGATAAGGATCGACGATCAAAGAATGGCGGAGTGGAACCCCAAGGTGAGAACATTTTCTCACTCAAATCTTTTTAATTTAAGTTATTATAAACTTAGGTTGCAGACGGTGCTTAGAAGCACCCGACGCTACTTTTATGTTTAAACCATGGATGTTTGGTTGTTTATTGATTGGATTGATTGATTGGTTGTTGTATAATAGGGTTTGGTAACCCTATTAGAAATTTGATTGAATTTGGGTGTTGGATGAGAATTGAATGGTTTAGTTTTGGTATGTACATGGCGCGAGCCATTACTAGGTGTGGGATAGGGCTAGACCCTATTCCTCTTTTAGTATCGCACCGTTATGCTGCCGAAATTTTCTAAAAAGTGTTAGAAAAATTTTAGTAAGTTAAAATATTATTTTTAACTTATAACTACGATAAATAAAATAATTTATCGGATAGTTAAAAATAGGAATACACATCCATTTACAAGTTGACCGATTGTTTATGCTCGCCTAGTTTTGTGATATCAATTGGGGCGATAATTTTCCATACACCACCCAAGTACACAAATATTTATATTATTTGTTGGTCGAAACCCCACACGGGTCTTGGGATGATATTCTGATAACACATCTCCCTTGTGATTAGTTGTAAAGTGCACTTTGGTTGTTTGGATGTTGAATGATTATTAATTATTGAATACACACGATGTATGAAATCCATATAAATAATATTATATGGTGATTGATTGGGTCTCATTCCAGTTTGGAGAATAACGAATATTTTTACATAATATTCTAAGAATAATCAAAATGTGGTTTTGATGTCCGATTTTGGAAGGGCACGAATATATTTAAATACATTAAGCCGAGTTAAGTAGATTTGCGCCAGTTTAACCCGAGCGGACATGTATATCGATTTTATTCATTTTAGAATGAATATCAAAAGAAAATGGATTTCAAAATATTATATTTTGAAAAGATTATTATTATGAACTTATAATAATATAGAATATTCAATTTTGGTTTTAAAGTTGAAATAGAATTTGAAATCGTTTTCAAATGAAATTATAAATGTTGCATAAAGTACGTTCATAAAGGAAATCGACGATATATATATTTATATATATATAAATGGCTTGGATAGAACGCATCGCGCCGCGATCGTTCGCAAATTTCGTTCATTGACTTTAAATGGATGTAGCGGGAGATCCGACCGTCGGATTTTCCTGAAAACGGAACCTACGGGTTCGTATCAAAAAGAGCTTTCTAATAAGTATATGATATTTGAAATCCAAAGGTTAGATTTTGAGAAATGTTTAATTCAATTTCGAATAAAAACAGCGCCAATGACGTTAAACGATCTGAAACCTTGTTTAGCTGAAACGACCTATTTTTAAATAAATAATAATAGAGAAAAATTATGTAAAATCATAATAAATGATTTTAAAATGGTTTTGGATGAAAAATTCCATGTTTGTGAAGATAAAAGATGTTTTATCAGGATAAGTGATTTATTTTCTTTTATAAATAAAATATAAAAGGAATTAAAGAGAATTTGATTGGTGTAATAACCCGGAAAATCTGGGCCAGTTTAAAATTTTTATTTTGGTAATTTTAGCGAATTTTGATTATTTAAAATGAATTATTTTAAATAATATCGACGAGAAATTTATTTTGAATATAATTCGACGTATATATTTATATACGCCGTCGTTAGAATATAAATATTTATATATAATTATAAATAGAATTGAAAATGGCGCGGTAGTTCGATAATTCGATTTCAAACTTCAATTGAATGTACCGGGTGCAAAACAATCCGGATTTTAGTAAAACCAAAAATGATAGGATCTAATTGTGGATATCTTTCCAACGAATCCGAAAGATCAAAATTTCGTAGCGAGAATCAAAAGATATGTCCAGTTGAAAATTCTGAATAGTCGCTATGGAATTCAGGCCCTTAAAAATGGACATTTTGCAAGTGACCTCGGATTTCGACGAAACCACTTTTGTTGGAACCGTGATGTCAAATTATTGCTAGGTTTCAAATTTCATAATTTTTCGAATCAATATGTGAGGGTGGCAAAGGAAAACGTGTTTTGACCATTTCAGTTGATTTTAATCGACTGGAAATTGGCCATTTTTCCAACGATCTCAGAATTCGATGAAACTAGTTTTGTTAGGACCGTATCGTCAATACGAAGCTAGAAAATATTTTTCTCTAATTTTTCTGGTTAGTATGTGACCCCGGTAATTTGAAATGTACGTTTAAAATTCAATATAGTGATTTAAATGTAAATGCAACAGAAACTAATCGTAACGTTTGAATCAACCTACGATACATAGCCCATTGTGTTCGGAATGAGGGTAATTAGTTAGGGGTGATAGTCGGTGGGTTTCGTCTAGAGGTCGAAATAAAAAGTTGTTTTTTTGGAAATTTAGAATAATAAAATAATTAAATTTTATATAAACCCCCCCCAAACCTTTTGCTTTCTCTCCAGATTCATTTCAAATAAAAAAAAAGGGGGAAGAAGGAAGAATCCCCGACGCCTTACGTCAGGCCGCCGCCTCGTTCCACCTCCGCCTCCCCGTCCACGCGCCACGCCTCAGATCGGCCACCCCCCTTTACTCCTCCACTCGCGAAGACCCACCACAACCCCCAACTCGACAAAGCCCCAATCTCCACCAACATCGAGACGCCACCGAACCTCCTGCCGCCACCGCACCCACAACCGCCCCTCACCCCGGACCTCCGAACACCTGCCGCGCCTCCCTGACCTAAGACCGCCGCCAGAGGCCAGAACCCCCCCCCTCTCGGTAAGTCCTTTTTTATTTATTAGTTTATTTTATTTTTATTTTATATAAACTGATTTTGTTAAATATTAAAAACCGATTTTTATGTTTTTAAATTCTGATTTTAAGATGATTTAAACTGATTTTATAAAAGGATTTAAACTGATTTTTTTAAGTATATAAAACTGATTTTTATTAAAGTATATAAAACTGATTTTTTTTAAGTATATAAAACTGATTTTTATAAGTAGAAATTATAGATTTTTATCATTTTAAAGTTAAGTTTTTATTAATAAAAAGGTTTGATTTTTATTGGTTAAAAAGATTAGATTTTTCTTTTTCTCTTAAAGCTTTGATTTTTAATCATGAAAATATGATTTTTATTCGAAGGAATTTTGAATTCGTAGGAGGTAGAAAAAGTTTAGAATTTTGTTGTAGGAAAAATAAGATTTTTGACGAGATAAAAATTAGATCTTAGCGGCTTAAAAATATAATCTTTATATTCAAAGTAGAGGTTTAAAAATATAATTTTTATATATTGAATAGCGAAGTAAAAATATGATTTTTATATATTGAATAGCGAAGTAAAAATATGATTTTTATATATTGAATAGCGAAGTAAAAATTCGATTTTATATATTAAATAACGAAGTGAAAATTCTATTTTTACAAATATGAAATAGCGATGAAAATTCTATTTTCACAATATGAAGTTAGCGATAAAAATATGATTTTTATATAATAAAGAATATAAAAATGTGATTTTTTATATACAGTGTATAAGGGCAACGATGGTGACAAAAAGGCGAAACGACGAAGACTTCTGCAAATGAAGAGCCGTGGAGCTTGGATAGCTATAAGTGAGAACTTCTCACTCTTCAATTTAAATTTCTAGTTATATGTATATATACTAGGATGCAGACGGTGTTTAGTAGCACCCGACACAATCGTCCACAGACCATGGACTTGTTTGTTTGGCTGTTTGGTTATTGATTGCGATATTGGTTTGAATGTGGTTTGTGGTGTGAAAAATCGAATCGATAAATTGGTTAGGATTAGACGTGCGCCGTTATAAGGCGAAGGAGTAAGGCTAGGTTAGACGCTTACTACAAATTTTGTGGTTTGCATAATGAAATTGATTTGATTGATGTGTGAATGGCGTGGGCCTTCACTAGACTGGGGATAAGGCTAGGCCTTGTCCCGTTTCTAGTATCGTGCCGTTATGCCGCCGAAATTTTCTAAAATAAGTTAGAAAAATAAAAATATCATTTTATAGAATAAATGAATTGAATAGAAATTCATAGGTTGAAATAAAATGTTTTATCGTTAAAAATATAATTTTTAACGTGAATGTGAATAAATGAATAGTTATAAACAAATCGGCCGATTTGTTTGTATATACACTGATTTGACTGATATTGATTGGGTCGATAAATTTCACACATCATCCAACTGCACAAATAAAGTCTGTGTTTGATTGTTTGAAACCCCACACGGGTGTTGGGATGAAATTTGAAGTTCACTCATCCTGATTGATTAAATATGTCGATCGATTGATTGACAGGCTGTTATAAGCGTTAGATATCTATATTTGATGCTTATACAGTGTAGTGCACTTTGGTTGATGGTTGATTATTTTTCAATGCTATTATACATGTGTTGTATGAAAATCCATATAATAACTTTATATGGTAATTGATTGGGCCTCATTCCAGTTTTTAAAATAGAAATATTCGAAATAGAAATATTTGAAATAGAAATATTCGAAATGGAATATTTGAAAATATCAATATATGAAGCCGTGTTGATTAGGTTGACGCCATTTTGGACGTGAACGATATTTATATCGATTTTATTCATTTTAAAATGAATTGAATTGAAAACGATTTCGAAATGAATTGAATTGAAAAAGATTTCGAAATGAATTGAATTGAAAACGATTTCGAAATGAATTGAATTGAAAACGATTTCGAAATGAATTGAATTGAAAACGTTTTCGAAATGAATTGAATTGAAAACGATTTCGAAATGAATTGAATTGAAAACGATTTCGAAATGAATTGAATTGAAAACGATTTCGAAATGAATTGAATTGAAAACGATTTCGAAATGAATTGAATTGAGAACGATTTCGAAATGAATTGAATTGAAAACGATTTTGAAATGAATTGAATTGAAAACGATTTCGAAATGAATTGAATTGAAAACGATTTCGAAATGAATTGAATTGAGAACGATTTCGAAATGAAATGAATTGAAAACGAATTCAAATTGAATTGAAAACGATTTCGAAATGAATTGAAAACGATTTCGAAATGAATTGAATTGAAAACGAATTGAAATGAATTCAAATTGAATTGAAATTTGAATTGAATAGAAATGAATTTTGAAACGAATTTATAAAGAAGAATTCAATTTTGATTTGAATTGAAAAGGAAGTTGAAATTGCTTTTGAAACGAATTTAAAACTTTTTATATAATTCATTTTAAATAGAAATCGACGAAGTATATATTATATATATTATATATATAATATAATGGCCTGAATAGAACGCGCCGCGCCGCGGCAGTTCGTGAATTTCGACCATTTATTTCAAACGGACATTGCGGGAGATCCGACCGTCGGATTCTCCTAAAACCGGAACCGTTGGGTTCGTATCGAAAAGAGCTTTCTAACGAATGTTAGAAATTTGAAATCTAATGGTTGGATTTGGAAATACGTCCAAATCAAATTCGAAAAATGTCGCTGTAAGTGCAGTTCGATGGCCGTTGATGGAAATCGACTGTACGGGCCTTGATAAAATTATTAAAAATAGTAATAATTTGTGTAAAATCATAAGAAATGATTTGTGAAGAATTGGGATGAAAAACTCCATATTTGAAAAGATAAAAATAGATTTTTATCGAAATGAACTAGTTTTGAACTAGAAATATAATTCTATTTATTTTTAAATAAATAAATTGAATTTGAAAAGGGTTTTAAAAATAACCAGAATTTCCAATGATTGCATTGGAGTGGATTTGAATCGAAATTGTCTTCGTGATATTTCGATGTTGGAATTCGTGATTATACAGGTGTTGTTATGGAAATTTGAAAGATATATTTATATCGTTATTTCCAATACGACATTTGTTAGTCGTAGAATTTGATATTGAATATAAGCCGATATATTTTCTATTCAGAGCCTTGTGTTTAATATCAAATGTGATTTGGGTTTGTCGTGAATGGTGTCTTCACTAACACTGTTCTTGGACCCAGTTGAGAAAAGATTAAATCTTTTAATTTAAGATTTAATGAAGTGTACCAATTAAATAATATTTAATTGGAATTGAATTAATATTGATTTTTGGGTTTATCGTGGACAGTGTTTTAAATAACACTCGTTCTTTAACCCGATGATTAATGAATGTGATTTTGGGTTTATCGTGAACCGTGTTTTAAATGACACTGATTCTTTAACCCAGTCGAAGATTAAAACTAAGTGGAGTTTTAATGAATCTTTAATTAGATTGAAAAGATCGAGAATGGAGTATCACCAGTTTTACTCCAGGCGATAGTTAAATCTTTAATTAGATTTGAACGTGAAATGGTAATTGAATTTACCGATAACACCGTGGTGTTAGATATGAAGTATAACCAGTTTTACTTCATGGGATGAATAGGTTGGGATTGGGAAATAAAATAAATGATTACTTCGGTGTGGTTCGCTAATCCCGACTAGTTTGAATTGATATTCAAAGGAATAAAAGAATATTCTGAAGTGGAATGAGGCGTATGTTGTGTTTGTGTAACCCTTTTATAATATATACGCGAGTTATTCAGAAAGACCGGGTTTATCCCATTCTGAATAACTGATTCGACGTGGTGTCGAAGATGAAGACGGTGGTCGAAGACCGGAAGTCTTCACGTCGTTTGGGTG
>JASFAX010004817.1:0-38197 GCA_030737875.1 Allium sativum
CCAGTCTAATGTGAGAGATCTTTATGAGGTTATGGCATGAATGAATTAAAAAGTAATTAACCAGATAAACATGTGAAGTGGGACATGGGGGTTAAGTAGGTGCCTTGGGTGGCATGAGGAATCTAGTGGGTGCCTTTAGTGGCATTTGAAATATGATTAGTAAGACTTAACCAAACACACATGTAAATGAACATGACTAAGAGGGTTAAGTGGGATGTACTAGTGGGGACAAGCTTAGGTGGATAGCTTGTGGTAAGTAATTGGGGGCCCATTTCAACCAGTAACCCAAACGTATCTTTGTGGGCTCGACCAAAGTCGAGGAGGGGACACGCATACTGGGCTTGACTATGAGAGGCCAAATGGGTTAGCGGTGGCAACGCAAGTCCAACGGGTTTTATATGCGTGTGTGGACCCGGGCTGATAGGTAAGATGTTGTTGCATCGTGTGGGTATAAGCCGTGCATTCTTTAGTTTTATCGGGTTGCCACTTTAGGGGAGTGATACACCCCACTATGGGGCCAGCACGGGTATCTACGAGTACGGAGCCGATCGAAAGTGGGTAGTGGGGTACACCTAGCGGAGATAGGGGCAAGCGGCACCTATGTAGTCAGCTAGGGGTACACAAAGCTATTTGTATGATTTCTACGTGAAGCAAGTGGGATCAACCTTTAGGTTGACTGGTGTGGTGTAGTGTAGTAATTATTTGTTAGTATTAGGTGGGCCTTTAATGTTATCATTATCTGCTCTTCCATTCCCAACAGTTCATAGACATTTCCTTGTTTTCCAGCTTATGCCTTAGTCTAGTTATTTTGATAATAGTATTGTTAGAATTATCATACTCGCCAGACTTTATGTCTGACCCCCTCCATTTCTATCTTTCCTCCCACCCCCCTCCAAGTCCTTAGGGTTGGCCCAGCTCTAGGGGAGTTTGATTGGATTGCTTTATCTCTCTTTTGAAAAGCTTGGACCGCTAAAGTAAAGTCCAGCTTGTTTTCTTCTTTAATGGCTATTTATGTAATGGATTATGTATTTTGTTTTATCAAGATGGATATTGTACTTGACTCTGATTTATGGTTTTATGATGTAACAAACATGTTTACTTTCCGCTGCAATGAAATAAAATTTTAGATTTCCAAGTACTACTTATTATCTGTCTTGTTGTAATTTTTCTGTTCTATATTCACTTAAAACCTCCGTGGAAGTTAATGCATTCCCTTTGTGAGTGACATTAATGGACGTGGGGTGTTACATTATTGTTCTGATCTGTTGTATTCCTAGAGTTAATGTGTTCGGGATTTGAACGGTCTTGGTCGATCTAACGATCGATCGGGTCGAGCGAAACCCGGGCCGTTACAGTTGGTATTAGAGTTCTGGTTAGCTCAAATCTTTGGGGTACAACTCATTAGAACTAAACAAAAGACTCATCATAGATTGAATTAGTAATATCCAATAAGAATACTCATTAGAAATAGGATCAGTAGTATCCTAGAATGAGAAAACTCATTAGAGATGGGGTTAGTAATGCCCTAGAATGAGTTGAGAGTGCCCAGTTTATAATTAACGTATTTTTGATTATATACAATCGATCTTTGGAAATATGATTTTTGAATATATAAAGTTTTATATTTTAAAAGCTAATCAACTAATTGATTGATGGTTGTGTAGTGTAATTGTTAGTTCAACTAATAAAATTATAGGAATGAATTAAAGAATGAAAGATGAGTTAATTAATTAAACAACTTTTAGCTTCATTCCTTTTCGAGGACGAAAAGTTCTTAAGTGGGGGAGACTATAACAACCCTGATTTTTGGGGTAAATTTTTATTTTAAGTATTTTAATGAGTTTTTGATATTTAAAATAATTTATTTGAAACAATCACGATTAAAAATTTATTTTACAATTGAAGTAATGTTAAAAAAAATTATGTTTTAAAATAATAGTTAGTCTTTATTTAAATGTAAGAATATAAAATTTATTTACATTAAAAAGTTATTCTTTTTAATGTGAATGAACATATTTTTTTTAATACTAAAAGTCTAACTTTTCAATGTCATGTAGAAATATGAAATGTTTTACAAAAAAAAAAATTATTCTTTTTAATGTCACGTAGGAACTTTAATGACATTTATTAATTTATTGATTGAAAATAATGTGTAGGTTATAAATGAAAATATGCAAACGTGAAAATTCACAGTTTTATTGTTTATAAAAAAATAAAAATAAAAAAAATTAAACTTTCATTGGAATATGTTTACATTAAACATTATGTTTTTAAGGTATAAAAAGATTAAAGTTTGATTAGATATGTTTATATTAAAAAAATACATTTTTAATGTAAAAGAGATTCATTGTTTGAAAATGTGTTTAATGTAAATAAATCATTAAAAGAATAATATTTTTGACAATGTAATTAAGGAATAATATTTTACCGTTGTGATGTGAATTACAATTTACATTGTATATAAAAAGGGAGGATTTTACACTGTAATCAAAAAGGAGATTTTGCATTGTAATTAAAGGATAGAATTTTACGTTATAATGTCAATTACATTTTTTAATGTAATTTAAAAAGATGATTTTGGCATTGTAAATTATTACATTTTTAATGTAACTAAAAGAATGGATTTTCAATGAAATCATAAGAATAAAATTAAAAGAGTAGAACTCAACGTTGAAATATAATTTACATTTCTATGTAAATTAGATTAAATAGAAAAGTTTACATTTTTAATAAAATTAGATTAAAAAGAAAATTTACATTTTCATGTAAATAGAATTTGGAAAAGAAAATTTACATTTTCATGTAAATAAAATTTGAAGAAGAAAATTTACATTTTCATGAAAATGGAACTTAAGGAAGGAAATTTACATTTTAATGAATTGAATTTTCATTAAAAAAAGATAAAGATAGAAATTTACATTTTTATGTAGATAGATTAGCACACAAATTTTTTATTTTGTTTGTAATTAAAGATTAAAAAAGTTATTATTTTTGTTACATTGAAATTAAACAAACAAAAATATATTCATTTTTGTAGAATTGAGATTGACACCAAAATATATTGCATTTTTGTTAGAAATTGAAATGACACCAAAACACTCATTTTTATTAAATTATAAATGACATACAAAAATATTCATGTTTGTTGTAATGGAAATGAAACACAAAAATACCTATTTTTGTTGTAATTGTAATGACGTAAAATATACGTTTTAGCATATAAGATGTGAATGCAAGTCGAAATAAAGATCAACATTCTTATGTTTCATGATATTATATTTAGATAATAATTCTTGTCGTTAGCAAAATATAGTAAAATAAAATACATTTCGCAATGTATTATAAAAATGTAAATAGGTTACGGAAATATAACGTTCTTTACTTATTGTGTTAATCACGATAACGAAATGGACGAAGGATTTATATTTATATATAATTATATATATATATAAATAAATTAAAATTAAACGAACCGGGCGTGGTAGTTTAGATTTTGGCATTGTACTTTTAATTGATTATAAAGAAAAATCCGACCGTCAGATTTTCCCTAAACTGAAACCGTTAGGTTTGCCTTGGGAAGATCTTTCAAACGATATGAATTGTGTTAAATTCCAACAGCTAGATTTAGCAAAATGTGTAAATCAAATTTATTTGAAAACGGCGCTAGGGTCGCCCATTGATCCGAAGCATCGTTAAATTGATTTGAGCTATTTTATTTATATAAATAACAATAGATTGTTATTAATAATGATATGAAATTATTTTAAATTATATATATACGCGAGAATCATTTGAAAGGTCCGAGTTCAATCCCATCTCAAATGATTATTCGTCGATCTAAGTCGAAGAGTTGAAGACGGTGATTGAAGAACGACGATCTTCACATCGAATGGATGAGTTACCATTGACGCCCATGATTGGAGTAGCTACCTTGAAGGGTCTACAATGGTGGTCGTCCAGACTACTTGTTGGTTGTTCGGATATGTAAGGTATAAGGTGCCTCCGATTTCATTCAGACCCAGAACGGACTTGAAAATGGATTGTATGTCTGACGTTGTAATCCTTTATACGGTATTCGTTGATCTTTGCTAAATTTATATCTGTTTGGTGTTTAACACCGTTCTCTAAGACGTACGAGCTTAGAGGTTATGTATTTGTAGGAATCAATGGTACGGTATGGATTGACAATGTTGCATGCTAAGATGAAAATGAGCAAGGCTTTTGTTGAAAAGCAGGCCTTGTGGTTGATGATCAAAGCACAGCTTGAATAAGCATAGCTTTGTGTATTACGTAGCTTCACGATCCTCACAACCCGGTTGGAGTCTAAAACGGGAGAAGGTAAACGTTTGTTAGGATTTGCCAATCCACAAAATCGTATGTGCGGACTGGCCCTGCAGCTTTCCTAGGGTTCATTGCGGGGAATCCTGAGACATTAGCTAGAGTGTATCGAATCGGTAAGGAGCTCCTCCCTAGCCTTTACTCATGATGGAAACCCAATTTCCAATACGACACCATGCGGTTTTGATTGTAGAACTAGTATGGCGACATAGTAGGATGGGGTACTATGCCTTCTACGATTGATACATTATGATTGAAATGTTTTTGAAACATATATACACTAATAATAATATCAAATCCGTTTATATCGTATCAAGCATTTTTGACCATTATAAGGTAAAACTCTATCCTCTGGTTTGCGTTGCATTGTGTGATGGGACTTGAGTCTTATAATGGTTTCATTTTTCTAAAAAGCATTGCATTGTTTAATGATTTACTTTATTTTATGCACTGGCAATCCAATGGAGTAAACCCGTTCTGCGTTAGCGGCGTGGTCCTGTGATTAGCCTTATTATTAGATTAGTTAAGTTAGATTTCTCATACCAGTCCCATGACTGACTCGTAGTTTGTTTCACTTTGCGAACTCGGGTGCCCTCTTTTCCACACGGGCAGTCGAGTAGCTTTTTGCAGATATTTAACTCTTGAGAAGGATTCTGGATCGAAGCCTAAAGCTGTGTCCAGAGCATAGAAGTCTTCCGCTGTTTATTGTATTTAATTTATTGTAATTTATCTTCCGTTGTAATTTTATTAAATGTACTCTGATATATTTTGTACTCTGATGTAAAATTATTGTAATGTTTATAAAAGTCTGTTGTTATTGTTCTGATGTGTTGTATTCCCTGAGTTAACGTGTTCGGGATTTTAACGGTCTTGGTCGATCTAACGATCGATCGGGTCGGGCGAAACCCGAGCCGTTACACCTGGGTTGCAAGATGTTCTTGTTAAACCCCAGTGTATTTCCCTCTAGAGCACACTAATCGGAGGGTGGTCCCATACCTTTCCATAGTTGGAATCCAATCTCCAATAAGCACTATGCGGTTTTTGATTTTATATTAATTATGTAGAGCGTGAGATGCAAGCGTTCTACTAGATGGTTATTTATTTGTGATTTGATAGACACTATTATAATATCATTGGATTTTTATATATCAAAGATGTTTTGGGTTATAGTATGGTAAAAACCGTCCATGTTTATGTGTGGGCTAGTCTTACTATTATCCTTTTCTTTCAAAAAGGATTTAAAGTTAAGCAGATTGTTTGATATAAATTTACCATTGAAAGTATTCCAGACTGATCCGGGTGTTTTGCTTCCCTTCAAATGTGCTCGGGTTAGATCGAACATATTTTCCAGGATAGGTTTCTCTTGGACTTTTAGGAGCTGGTAGCAGGAGGCTTCACCATTAGTTATTTTAATTTTGTTCCATTGTATTTGATATATGTTGTACTCTGATGATTGGTATGTATATACGAATTTCTTTTTGTGTAAAGATATAAGATTATATAATATTTTATTCGTTCCACTGTGAGATTCTAATGTTTTTCCTCCTTTCTTCTGTTCTAATATTTCTTTCTTCCTCTCTCATCCTCTAATTTCTTTCTCTTAACCTTCTGCTTTGTTGTATAATTTAGGTAGACTATGGTAGTTAAACATGAGCTTAAATTGTACGGAAAAGTGGGACGTTACAACTTGGTATCAAAGCTACTGGTTTAGTGATAACCTTGGCTCTGTGGCGTAACTCAATAGAGATGGGGTTGGTAATACCTTAGATTGAGTTTGACTGTATACATATATATATATATATATGTATATATATATATGTGTATGTATATATATATGTATATATATATGTGTGTATGTATATATATATGTGTATATATATATATGTGTGTATATATATATGTATATATATATGTATATATGTATATATGCATATATATAAGTGTGTATTTGTAATTTGAATATAAAATTATTTTAAATTATTCTGTAAAGAGGGTAAATGAAATAATTTTACCCGAATCATATTTTTGTAAAAAAAAAATGGGATAATTCTTTCATATTATTGATTTGATTATTGAAACTTGTATTTCCTTGATTGGTTGATTTGAATGGTTTGATAATGGAATTGAAAGATAATCAAGGAAAAATTGCAAATATAAATCAGAATTTTCAAATTAACTTATGATAAGTTAAATGAATTATATAAGTTGTAATTGGGGTTTAATTTTTGAAATAAAATTTAATTTAAGCAACTGAGAATTTAGTTTGAGTTTGAGTTTGAAAATAAATATAAATGTAAGTTAACAAATTTGGATGGAATATTTTGTTATCAGCTGGATTGTATGGTTGAGATAAAAGACATGGACATGGATTTGAATTGAACTAAATAAGGAAAGAATGAATTCAGGTATTATGAAATTATAGTGGATTGCTAATCTGATTCATGTGAATATGAAATAAAATTGAAGTGGATAACTGGAATATTTAAACTTACATTGGATGTAAAGGTGATATGAATGATTGCCGATAAAAATATAGTACAATTTGCATGATTTATAATAAATCCCATCTAAGTTGAGAACAGGTACTGAAGATAATTGGATCGAGTTTGGCTATTGAGCAGGCTCGCTTATTGCTTAACGATTGTCGCATAATAATACTTGAAAAGGTATGCCTACGCAAAATATGAATTTTTGGTTTTTGAATTGGATTTTTTTTCTTTTTCTGACCGTGTTTGTTGAGGTATAAATATTTATTGAACCTGCAATTTTGCAGATGTCCCTCCATATAAGGGAGACTCTACCGAAATTTTCCAAAATTTAAGGTGTTAAAAAAATTTCAAAATCTTTATGGACATTTTTGTTGATAAGAATGAATTTTTTTTCGATTAAAATTATTTGGAAAAGTTTTAATTAAAAATTTAGAAAGTTAATATTTTAACCAAAATAGATTTTTGAAAAATAATGGGTTTGTGGCATTTTTCCTACTTTGATAATTTCGGAGACGAAATTCTTTTAAGGAGGAATGAATGTAATGGCCCATATTTTTAGCAGTTTAATTTAATATTTAAAAATTGGTTTAAATGTCGACTTGGATTTTAAATGGTTTCAATTTAATAATTTTGAATATTATATTAGTTTAATTATAAAATAATAATCTAATTTCGAAATAATCGAAATTGGCTGAATTTGCATTATTATACGATTTGGTAATATAAGATAATTTATTCAATTTTATATTTAATTTTATTAACGATTCCGTTATTAAACGCTGTTTGATCATTTAATTTATAATTTTAATTATAAAACGAGTTGCAGCGGCGCGATAGTTCATAATATAACATTTTAAACTTTAATTGGTTATATAGGATCCAATTTAAGTCGGATTTCTTCGAAACAAGAAACATCGGAATCAATTTAATAATATATTTCTAATGAAGCAGAAAAATGAGTTTTCATGTTGTAGATTTTGTTTTATGTCCAAGTAAAATTTTCAAATAGTCGTTATGGAATTGGTTTATAAAATATATCGATTTATTATATATAATTAAAGGATTTTTATTTTATTGAATATCGTCTTGGCTCGGATTTCAAACCGGAATATTTTATTTTGAAAATATGTGAAATTCTGGTCAAGTATGTCCGATTATAATATTTTAATATTATTATATTTAGGTATTTTGAAATTGATTCATTTCAATTTAAATTAGACCCTTAAAAAGGGACTTTATTCAAACGATCTCCATTTTTCAATGAAACAAATTTTATTGAGTCCGTAACAGCTAATTATTGTTAGATTTCAAGTTTCACGCCAAACGGAGTTATTCTGTGAACGTGGAAAAATAAAATGTAAATAAATCGATCGTTTGGATTCGAGCGAGCACCGTTTCAGCAAACGGACTCAGAATTTGACAAAACAAGATTCATTAGGACCATAACGTCGAATTATACGATGACGTCCAATTTCGTCATGAACAGAGTTTGTTTGCAATCACGGTAACCAATAACAGTTTTATGAATTGCGGTAGATACGAATAAAAATCGTCGGTCTCGTATGATTAAAATCTTCAGTCACATCACAATAAAATAATATTTGTTTTATCTATATAATTTACCTACCGTTACCTCTCTAATTTCCCAAATCACTTCACCTTCCGTTCTTACTCCTATTTCCTTCCAGTAGAAAAAAAATAACAACACAAAAGATTTTCCCACTTCAAAATTCGATTCAAAATTGATTGACAAATGACAAAATCCAAGCAGTGATTCGTGGAAATGGTTGTAACGAGATCTTCATGCCATAATTCTTTTGTCGAGTTCCAGATAAGAAAAGTTCTGAAACGACCGAAACATTCCCTTACGGGAAAGCCCGGATTGAGTTGAGAACACGAAAAATTAGAACGCAAATGACAAACACTTCATTGTTGTTGCAACAATTACATCAGGGTACAAGAATATAACAGAGTATGAATAAATATTATATAGCAGAAAAATATCAAAGATTAAATTACATTACATAGCAGCGGAAAAATAATACATAACACAACTAATAGAAATACACGGATACAAAGCTTTCTGAATATAGCTCCTGCTTAAATCCAGGATCCTGGAAAAGAAATATCTGCAAAAACCAAACTACTAGCTGCTCGTGTGGAAAATAGGGGCAGCCAGAGTTTAGGTTAAAACAATAAACTCCAGGTCTGTTATGTGACTGGTGTGAGAACTAAAACGGTTATTTAAAATTTTCCTTAAGAAATAAAGTAAATCAAGGGACCACGCCGTATAACACGGAACAGGTTTTCTCCAATGAATACCTGTGCATAAAACAGCTTATAGACAACGCAATGCTTTTTTGAAAAATGAAGCTATTATAAGACTTAGGTCCCATCACACAATGCAACGCGAGCCGGAGGATAGAATTTTTCCCTTATAATAGCCAAACATGTTTGGTACGTTTAAACAAATCATTTTGATATTACTATAGATTATATTGTCAAAAAACACCTCAAATATAAATGTATCAATCATAGAAGGCATAGAACCCCATCCTACTATGTCGCCATACTAGTTCTGTAATTAAAACTGAAATGTCACGTATTGGAAATTGGATTCCGTCATGAGTCGAGGCAAGGGATGTACTCCTCGCTGGCTTCGAGACACTCTAGCAAATGCCTCAGGGCTCGGACGCTGGCGAGCCCCTGGATCCTGCAGGGTCGGTCCAGACTTAACAGATTAATTACACCTGAACACATGTTTCCCGGTCCTATAGGACGTATCCATCAGCCCCGTAGTGACCGATATATCTGAGGCGCCTCGCTATCCATCATCCACATAGGTAAAAATAAATAAATGTCTGGGGTCCATACCATGACACCACCCATAGCTAAAAGGAAACATCATGTCCTCCCCGCGTCCCTTAACCTATTTTTGACTCATATCAAGGTGTGAGGCTCGTAGATTAACGTTATACATAAAGCTATGCTATTTGAAGCCGTGCTTTGATCATCAACCACAAGACTCTGCTTTTCAACAGAAGAGTTGATCACTGCATCTCTGCATGCCACACAGGCAATTTATGCCATGCGACTGATATCCATTAATATATAACCTCTAAGCTAGCATGTCTCAGAGAAGGGCGTTAAGCAAGAGAATAAATTCTCTACTGGCAAATTGATATATATTTAATAGAAATCAATCAACACATAATAAAATCCAATGTTTGACACACATCCATTTACTAGTTCGTTCTGGGTCTGAACGAAACCGAAGGCACCTTATTCCTCATCCCATATGTCCAATACAGGAGAGAGGTCCTCGTATATCCGGTCGATCTCTAAGTACGTCTGGACGATCACCACATATAACCTTGTCTCGGGTGTACAGCCCAATCAAGACATCAGTAATCATCCAAACAATATGAAGAAAGATCTCTGATCTTCAATCACCGTCTTCATCGTCGACCTATCGTCGAATCAATTTTTCAAAATGGGTGTAAACCTGGCCTTTCCGAATGATTCACGTGTCTTATAATCAAGTGCTATAAAAACACAACATACGCCTCATTCCAATCTAGAATATTCTTTTATTCAAATATTCTTTTCACATTTTGAACCAAATTAAGGTTTTCCAAACTAGTTTGGATTAGCTAACCTTACGGAAGAAATCGTTTATTTTATTTCCCAATTCCAACCTATTCATCCCGCGGAGTAAAACTGGCAGTACTCCATATCTAACACCACGTTGTTATCGGTAAAATTAATTACCATTTCACGTTCAAATCTAATTAAAGATTTAACTATCTCTTGGAGAAAAACTGGTGATACTCCATTCTCGATCATTTCACAAATTTGATAATTTGAATTATCACATTCACATTTCAATCTAATTGAAGATTCATTAAAACTTCACTTAGTTTTCATCTCCCAACAATCATTATTTAATGATAATTTAACTTTGGAAACACAAACATGTCACATCGACAATCTACACCGTACCACTGTTTTCTACCAATATATAACCTTTAAGCTCATACGTCTAAGAGAAGGGTGTTAAGCAAGAGAATAAATTCTCTGCCACCAAACAGATATATATTTAGCAAAGATCAACAACATAGTTCGAAATACAATGTTAGACATGTAATCCTGTCTTTAACTTGGTTAAAGAACCAATGTCATTTAAAGCACAGCTCACGATTCCATTAACCATGGAATCTTCACAGAAAATAGATCAATATATAATCGATATCAATTTCCATATCCGACTAATAATATACATGGAATAACGACAAAGCCTCTTAAATTCCATACATATTAACAGTCTTCCTCCACAGAAGCTCACTTCGATTATTACCAAATTGAATTCTATTCCATTCCAATTTATTTTATTAAATTGGAAAACTTTACTTTGGAAAATTTCCATTAAATCTTACAAAAAAGATTTATAAATTCCAAATCACATTTCCCTGTTAATCGGATTAAAGAACGAATGTCGGTTAAAACCCAGCTCACGATAAACACAAATTCACATTCCATTTTATTCCAATTACTAAATATAATTGGAAGCTCTAATAATCTTAATTAAAAGATTTATTCTTTTCACACGGGGTTTAAGAATAGTGTTACTTAAGAGAACCATTCATGACAAACCCAAATCCAATTTGATAAATCATATAAGGCTCTAAATAGAAATTTTATCGTCTTATATTCAATATTAAATTCTGAAACCAACACATATCGTATGGGGAATAACAATATATATCTATCTTCCAAATTCCTCCACAATATCCGTATAGTCACGGAATCCAAATGTGACAACCGCCCATACCCCCCGCACTAAACTAGAGGAATAATGCACTGAATGGTGTGCTAGGCAGCTATGGACAATCATCAGAGTGGGTAAACAACATCGAAATATGTCGTAGAACTCACGGCGCAAGGATAAAATATAATAGAACATATACAACAAGTAATAGTAATGAGGCACCATAAAGCAAACTTTAGAAAAATTTCTTGACATCATGAAAGGTTATCCAACTGATACCAAAGTTTGCACATAAGTCCTCACTACAACACTCATATAGCACTCAAACAGCGGAAACAGAAATACTAGATAGTAATAAAACTAATACGCCAACCTCTTGCTCGCCTCTGTAACACCCCACGTCCATTAATGTCACTCACAAAGGGAATGCATTAACTTCCATGGAGGTTATAAGTGAATATAGAACAGAAAAATTACAACAAGACAGATAATAAATAGTACTTGGAAATCTAAAACTTCATTTTATTGCAGCGGGAATTAAACATGTTTGTTACATCATAAAACCATAGATCATAACCAAGTACAATATCCACCTTCATAAAAACAAAATACATAATCCCATTACATAAATAGCCATTAAAAAGATAACAAGCTGGACTTTACTTCAACGGTCCAAGCTTTCCAAAGAGAGATGAAGCAATTTAATCAACTCCACTAGAGTTGGGCCCAACCTGAGGACCTAGAGGGGGAAAATGATAGAAATAGAGGGGGTCAGACATAAAGTCTGGCGAGTATGATAATTCTAACAATACTATTATCAAAATAACTAGACTAAGGCATAAGCTGGAAGACAAGTAAATGTCTATGAACTCTGAGGAAGATAAAGATAGCGTTTAATATAACGTTAAAGATAACGGTAAAGGCACACCTAATTACTAACGAATGATTACTACACTGCACCGCACATTACTACACTACACCACACCAGTCACCCTATTGTTTGATCCCACTTGCTTCACACAGAAACTTTATAAATAGCCTTACGTACCCCTAGCTGACTACATAGGTGTCGTCTGCCTCTATCTCCACTAGGTGTACCCCACTACCCACTTTCGATCGGCTCCCTACTCGTAGATATCCGTGCTAGCCCCACAGTGGGGTATATCACTCCCCTAAAGTGGCAACCCGATACAACTTGAGAACGCACGGCTTATACCTACACGATGCAACAACGTCTTACCTACTAGCCCGGGTCCACACACGCATACGAAACCCGTTGGACTTGCGTTGCCACCGCTCCCCATTTTGGCCTCTTACAGTCGAATCCAGCATGCGTGTCCCGTCCTCGACTTGGGTCAAGCCTACAAAGATACATTTGGGATACTGGTCGGAATAGGCCTCCACAAGCTACCCACCTAAGCTTGTCACTAGTATATCCCACTTAACCCTCTTAGTCATGTTCATTTACATGTGTGTTTGGTTAAGTCTTACTAATCGTATTTCACATGCCACTAAGGGCACCCCCTAGATTGCTCATGCCACCCAAGGCACCTACTTAACCACCATGTCCCACCTTACATGTTTATCTAGTTAAGTATTTCTTAATTCATTCAGGCCATAACCTCATAAAGACCTCTCACATTAGACTGGCATTTATGGCAGCTGGATTTGCCGGGCGGGTCCGGGCAGTCTTACACCAGAAAAGAGTGTAACCTCGTGTCTTTACAACCGTTATGCTTTAGTTTAGGCCTAGGACCTTTCACATTGGGCTGACATTTGTGACCACTGGATTTGCCGGGCGGGTCCGGGCAGGTTTACGTCACAAACGAGTCCAACCTCATGTCCTAAGCATTGATTAACACTTAAAATCTTTTACCCCAGTTTTAATAATTCCATATTCAAATTATTAATTAAGTCAACTTTTAATGATGTCCATAATTGACTCAATTATTGCCATCCACTTATGGCATGCAAAATCATATCAATTGCACCCCAATTTTTTAATATTAAATCCTTAATATTACCCCTACCCCACGTTTATACGTTCGCTTATTCAACGCATAATATAGGCTAGACTTATATAGTCTAACACCTAGCACAAAGATAAATTATCACAACATATAGACAATTAAAATAAATCTAATCATAATAGGGGTGAAACTTGCATAAACTACACATGTTAAGGATCAAAAGGTGTCAACTTGTTAAATGTCTCAATTTACATGATATGATCATAGCCCAAATCTATACATAAACTTGCATATGGGGTTTTTAGGCAACATAATGATGGTGTGAACTAGCATAGGATATCACATATGTCATAGCATAATTCTAGATGTCATAATAGATGTCTTGGCATTTGTTCATAACTTTTCTAATCAATCTAATTTGTATATGTGACTTGTCATATAGATCAACATAACCCGAACATGATGATTGAATTAATATGAACTTACTAGCATAGATGGTGACATCATGGCCTTTTTAACATGTATGATTCATCACAACTTAGCATAGAAATTTTCAACATACATAACATCATCATAACATGATTTACAACATATAAGATATCATCATCACATAACATTGGATTTACAATATACATGATAGCAAAAGGGGTTTACAACAACATATATGATAATTCACATCATCTACTCATAATCCATTCATAACTCATCCTAATTAAAATGATAATAATCTTGTTAAGATCATCATACTCACAATTTAGAGAAGAAAAGAGAGTGTTTTGCTTTGCTTTAGGGTTGAGAGAATTAGAATTGAATTTGCTTTTCTTCTTTCTTAGTTGGCGGCGGCTCCATTGATTTCCATGGCGAAGGTATGACGGTAACTATTCTATTTTAATTAGGTTTAGGGTTAGCATTAGGATGTATTTATAGGTGTAGGAAGTTATTTAGGACCATTAGATTAACCTTGAACCATGAGAACCAATCAAATGCAAAATCTGCATTTGAGCGAATCGGCCCACGGGTTGACAGCCAAACACCCTGGATTAACCCCTAGTCGACCCAGCAAAGCTCGGGTCGACCTCAAAAATGGGCCGGTTCGGTTATTCCCCCTCCCAATTCGTTGTTTTGAACTTTTTCGCATATTTATTTATTTTATTTTTGATTTTTATATATATATCAATATATATATATATTTCTCTGCGCAACCCATTTCACTTAATTCTTTTCTAAAAATTAAGTATAATTTAATTTGTGAATTTTAATGTTATAAAATTATGGGGTTTTACATTCTCCCTTCCTTAAAGGATTTTGTCCCCGAAATCGCCAAGTCAAGAAGAATGTATATCCTACCATCTAATCGTCCATCTACTAAACCATCAAACACCAGCATCCATTATCCTTAAAAGACTTCTAATGCTTTAATGTTTATATACACAGTGTGTGTATATGTCCATATCTAATGCAAAATTAGGCAGTCTACTGATTCAGTCGACCTCCTTAGTGCAATTCATGATAGTGCCATGCGTCCAATATGTATGCAAAAGATTCCTAATGATACATATTAATTCTATATGCGTGCACAACCATCCACCCGAATGCAGCAACTATATGATAATACAACCATTATACATCCATTTTACTAAATACATCCATATATATGCAATATGCAATATGAAGTGACTGAGCCGATCTGGTGCCTAATAGTGTGTGTATATGCATCCACGAGCAACCACTAGCAAACACTTGCATCCACTTTGCATCCACCATACATAACATGTCTCAAACACATGTTTCAACTATAGGATTACCCTAACTAAAGGTCAAAGATACTAGCGAGAGGATATACTAAAGATAAGATAAGTACAAGCTAAGCGATAAAGGAGAAATTAAAAGACATACCCTCAAAAAGAAAAGGGTATCGTGAACGCATCTTCTCTTCCGTCTCCCAAGTAGTGTTGCTCTCATCATCTCCCCATTGCACTTTGACTAGTCTGACCTCTCGATTCCTCAACCTCTTGATCTCCGACCCAAGAATGCGCGTAGGAGCTCGTCAAATTGTCGCATCACGCTCTATCTCTACCTCTCTAAGAAAGCTCGGCTCTACCACTTCTGCGGTCTCATGCAAGCACTTCCTCAAATGTGACACATGGAATACGTCGTGTACACCACTAAGTCTCTCGGGCAACTCCACTCTATACGCCATCTGTCCAATTTTCTCCTTAATAGGAAATGGCCCTACAAACCTTGGTGCTAATTTCCCAATGGACCCAAAGCGAAAAACGTTCCGTAATGGAGACACTTTGACAAAGACCATGTCCCCAACTTCAAACTCGAGATCTGTCCTCCTCTTATCCGCATAAGATTTCTGCCTATCCTGTGCTGCTTTCATCCTCCATCGAATCAAGTCGATCTTCTCCGAAGTCTCCCTAATCATATCGGGCCCAAGTAAGATCTTATCCGTAGATTCCCACCAACATGTAGGTGAACGACAAGGTCGTCCATAAAGAGCTTCGAATGGTGCCATACCAATGCTGGACTGAAAGCTGTTATTATATGCAAACTCCACCAATGGAAGATGCTCTTCCCACGTACCCCCAAAGTATAGGATACATAGCCTCAACAAATCATCTAGAATGTGATTCACCCTCTCAGTCTGGCCGTCTGTCTGAGGATGATATGCGGTGCTCAAACATAACTGAGTCCCTACCGCCTCTTGTAAGCTTCTCCAAAATTCGCTAGTGAAAATAGGATCGCGGTCGCTCAATATGCTAGAAGGAACACCGTGCAACCGAACTATCTCTCGAACATATACAGAAGCTAACCATGGAGTAGTCCTCTTACTCTTCACGCGAATAAAATGGGCGCTCTTAGTAAGTATATCTACTATAACCCAAATTCCCGTATTACCCTTCCTCGATCGCGGTAATCCATCCACAAAATCCATCGAGATGCTTTCCCATTTCCATAGTGGAACCTCCAATGGGTGAAGCCACCCACCGGGTTTCTTTTGCTCCGCTTTTACTTGTTTGCACACCAAGCATCTAGTGACATACTCGGCCACGTCTTTCTTCATGCTGGCCCAAAAGTAAACTCTCTTCATGTCTTCGTACATCTTGTCCCCGCCGGGATGAATGGTCATCTTCGAACGATGTGCTTCGTCAAGAATAGTCTTCCTTAGGTCATTGTCTTTTGGTACACAAAGTCTACCGTCCCTACGTAACCAACCCTTATCGTCTAGGGTATACCTACGGAGATAGCTTGATGACTCCCCTCCTTTGAGCTTTTCTACAAACTCAACTAACTGTGGGTCATCTCGCTGTGCCTCGCCAATCCATCCCAAAAGCGTAGGTCTGACCTCCAAGGATGCTAGCAAACCGGGTACGAAGTCAATGGAAGGTCTAAAGTCAAACATCAAAATGAATTCTAAACTTTGCCACTCAACAAACAAAGGGCTTAAGGATAATCTTTTTCTACTTACGGCATCGGCCACCACGTTACCCTTGCCAGGGCTATATGCTATCTCAAAGTTGTAGGACGCTAAGAACTCCATCCACCTTTGCTTCCTTAAGTTCAAGTCCTTTTGAGAGAATAGGTATTTTAAAGATTTGTGGTCAGAGAATAATTCGAATTTCTCGCCAAGAAGATAATGACGCCAAGACTTAAGCGTGAAAACAATAGCGGCCAATTCTAGGTCATGTGTAGGATAATTTTTCTCATGCGCTCTCAACTGCCTTCCACCATTGGCTATTACCCAACCCTCTTGCATTAAGACTGCGCCTAGTCCTGTCCCACAAGCATCAGCATAAACGGTAAAAGGCTTACTCCCGTCTGGCAATACTAAGACTGGGGCTGAAGTCAAAGCTCTCTTCAAACGTTGGGACGCATCATCACAATCTACGTCCCATGTGAAAACTAGGTTCTTCTTCGTCAAGCGTGTCAATAGAGCTGATACCTTTGCGAAGTCTTTAATAAACTTCCTATTGTAGCCAGCCAACCCCAAGAAACTTCTCACTTCGGTAGCATTTTTAGGGACCTTCCAATCTTGGATGGCCACCACCTTCGCGGGATCTACAGTTATCCCATCTTTGGAAACCACGTGTCCTAAGAACCGTACTTCCTTCCTCCAAAAGTGACACTAAGAAAATTTAGCTTTAAGCTTATGCGCTCGAACAGTCTCCAACACTTCCCTAAGATGTAGGGCATGCTCTTCTTCATCCTTAGAAAAGATCAAGATGTCATCTACAAAGACTACCACAAATTTGTTAAGGTACTCCCTAAACACCCTACTCATCAAACCAACAAAGTATGCGGGGGCGTTTGTCAAACCGAAGGGCATCACTAGCCATTCATAGAAACCGTCCGGAGTCCTAAAGGCAGTCTTGTCAATGCTATGCTCAACCACTCTCAACTGATGGAAACCAGTGGCTAAATCCAACTGCGAAAACACTGAGGTGCCAACTAACTGATCGAAGAGATCGTCAATCCTCGGCAGTGGGTGTCTGTTCTTCTTAGTAAGCTTATTAAGTTCTCTATAGTCCACAATAAGTCTATGGGACCCATCCGTCTTCATGGCAAATACTACTGGAGCACCCCACTCCGATAAACTTCGTCTTATGAACCCCTTCTCAAGCAACTCCTTCACTTGCTTCAATGTTAAGAACCTTTCCATATATAGATTTTCTTCCGCCCTTGAGAGAAACTTCGCCTCGAACCTACGTCTGAAATCCGCCCAAGAGTCAACAGGACGCTCCCCATTAGTGACCTCCCACCAAAACGAGGCCTCTCCCTTCATCAACCAAGCTGCTAATCGAACTCTCCTCCCTTCTTCTACTTCAAAGATTTCTAGCAATTCTTCCACCTCCTTAAGCCAATCTCTAGCTTCCACAAACGTTTCTGACCCTTGAAATGGTTTTCCACCCATAGCCTTGAATTCCTTGCACGTCTTTGCAAAAGTATCTACGCGAGGAGGAGGAGGAGGAGGAACGGGTGCAACTGGTGGTGGAGGAACATTGGCTGGACCTGCAGCGGCCCTAGCCTATAATAACCTCCTATACCATCCTGGTATCGTTACACCGTCGGGTAATTAAGATCTTCAGCCATGCTGAAACAAAAAAGGAAAGATTCAGAATGGAGAATTCGAAAGATAAAGATATGGGCTATGGGTGATTATGTTTTTTTTTCTTAAAAACTTTTCTCTTTAAATTTCTCATTAAAACATGTTTTTGAAAGCACTTCTTCGAAAAATAACTATTTTTCTAAAGTATTTTTATCTGTTCTGGTAACCTTAAGCTCTGATACCACCTGTAACACCCCACGTCCATTAATGTCACTCACAAAGGGAATTCATTAACTTCCATGGAGGTTATAAGTGAATATAGAACAGAAAAATTACAACAAGATAGATAATAAACAGTACTTGGAAATCTAAAACTTCATTTTATTGCAGCGGAATTAAACATGTTTGTTACATCATAAAAGCATAGATCATAACCAAGTACAATATCCACCTTCATAAAAACAAAATACATAATCCCATTACATAAATAGCCATTAAAAAGATAACAATCTGGACTTTACTTCAACGGTCCAAGCTTTCCAAAGAGAGATGAAGAAATTCAATCAAACTCCACTAGAGGTGGGCCCAACCTGAGGACCTGGAGGGGGAAAAAGGATAGAAATAGAGGGGGTCAGACATAAAGTCTGGCGAGTATGATAATTCTAACTATACTATTATCAAAATAACTAGACTAAGGCATAAGCTGGAAGACAAGTAAATGTCTATGAACTCTTAGGAAGATAAATATAGCGTTTAAGATAACGTTAAAGATAACGGTAAAGGCACACCTAATTACTAACGAATGATTACTACACTGCACCGCACATTACTACACTGGACCACACCAGTCACCCTATTGTTTGATCCCACTTGCTTCACACAGAAACTTTATAAATAGTCTTACGTACCCCTAGCTGACTACATAGGTGTCGTCTGCCCCTATCTCCACTAGGTGTACCCCACTACCCACTTTTGATCGGCTCCCTACTCGTAGATACCCGTGCTGGCCCCACAGTGGGGTTTATCACTCCCCAAAAGTGGCAACCCGATACAACTTGAGAATGCACGGCTTATACCTGCACGATACAACAACGTCTTACCTACCAGCCCGGGTCCACACACGCATACGAAACCCGTTGGACTTGCGTTGCCACCGCTCCCCGTTTTGGCCTCTTACAGTCGAACCCAGCATGCGTGTCCCGTCCTCGACTTGGGTCGAGCCCACAAAGATACGTTTGGGATACTGGTCGAAATGGGCCCCCACAAGCTACCCACCTAAGCTTGTCACTAGTATATCCCACTTAACCCTCTTAGTCATGTTCATTTACATGTGTGTTTGGTTAAGTCTTACTAATCGTATTTCACATGCCACTAAGGGCACCCCCTAGATTCCTCATGCAACCCAAGGCACCTACTTAACCCCGATGTCCCACCTTACTTGTTTATCTGGTTAAGTATTTCTTAATTCATTCAGGCCATATCCTCACAAAGTCCTCTCACATTAGACTGGCATTTATGTGTAACAACCCGAAAATCTGGGCCAGTTTAAAAATTTTATTTCGGCAATTTTAGCGAATTTTGATTATTTAAAATGAATTATTTTAAATAATATCGACGAGAAATTTATTTTGAATGGAAATCCAATGTATATATTATATACGTCGTCGTTAGAAAATAAATAATTATATATAATTATAAAAGGAATTGAAACTGGCGCGGTAGTTCGATAATTCGATTTCAAACTTCAATTGAATGTACCGGGTGCAAAACAATCCGGATTTTAGTGAAACCAAAAATCATAGGATCTATTTGATAATATCTTTCCAACGAATCTGAAAAATCAAAATTTCATAGCGGGAATCAAAGGATATGTCCAGTTGAAAATTCTGAATAGTCGCTATGGAATTCAGGCCCTTAAAAATGGACATTTTGTAAACGACCTCGGTTTTCGACGAAACAACTTTTGTTGGATCCGCAGTGTCAAATTATTGCTAGGTTTCAAATTTCGTAATTTTTCGAATCAATATGAGAGCGTGGCAAAGGAAAAGGCGTTTGACCAGTTTCAGTTGATTTAAATCGACTGGAAAATGGCCATTTTTCAAACGGTCTCAGAATTCGACGAAATTAGTTTTGATAGGACCGTATCGTCAATACGAAGCTAGAAAATATTTTTCTGGAATTTTTCGAGTTAGTATGTGACCCCGGTAATTTGAAATGTACGTTTAAAATTCAGTATAATGATTTAAATGTAAATTCAACGGAAACTGATCGTAACGGCCGAATTGGCTTACGCAGCATATCCCATTGTGTTCAGAATGGGGGTAATTAGCTAGGGGCGGCAGTCGTTGGGTTTGATTTAGAATCCAAATGCATAAACCCTAATTTTCAAATTAAATTATATAAACATAATATTATATATATATTTTCCTCCACCTAACCCTAGTCAAACAAAAGCCACGGTCAACATTTCTTTTCCGTCTCCCTCTCTAAAAAATGAATGGCGATTCTCTTCGATCGTCTCTCCTCTTTGATCCAAAAAAAAAATCCGCTCAACCATTTCGAAGATTTCCAAAGCAAAAACGTTCGCCTCCATGAGATCTCGAAATTAAACGGTCGTGATCAATTTTGTCACCTGGATAGCGAGAATTTCGAGGGCAAAGCGCTGCCGTTCGTGGGCGTTTTCCGGCGCCTGTCCCACTTCGAGTTCTCCACCATGGGGAGGCGCAGGGGCGTGGCGGCATGGGCTTCAAGATGAGAACATCCGATCCAACGCCGGGGCTCTGACAAGCTGCGACGGAGGAGCTTCTCATGCGAGCTGATGGGTGCGCGGTCCAGGGATTTAACAGAAGATGAAGACTGGTTTTAACAGTGAGCTTTCCCTTACCTTGTTTTATTACTCTAGTTTATTTAGTGAATATAAATGTATTGTTTAATATATATATATATATATATATATATATAATAGCTGAATGGAAATAAATATAGTCATTGTTTTTGAAAATAAATATAGTCATTGTTTTTGAAAATAAATATAGTCATTGTTTTTGAAAGTAAATATAGTCATTGTTTTTTTTTATAATATGAATAGCGAAATAAACATATAATCTTTATATAAAGGTTAGCATTGTAAAAATATAACTTTTATATAGGAAGTAGCGAAATATAAAATATAATTTTTATATAGAATGAAGCGTTGAGAATATATATGTAAAGAAGAAATAAAAATGTGATTTTTATATATTGAACATCGAAGTAAAAATGTGATTTTTATATATTGAACATCGAAGTAAAAATGTGATTTTTATATATTGAACATCGAAGTAAAAATGTGATTTTTATATATTGAACATCGAAGTAAAAATGTGATTTTTATATTTTGAACATCGAAGTAAAAATGTGATTTTTATATATTGAACATCGAAGTAAAAATGTGATTTTTATATATTGAACATCGAAGTAAAAATGTGATTTTTATATATTGAATAGCGAAGTAAAAATATGATTTTTATATATGTAGTGGCTACGGGCAATGAAGATGACAAAGATGCGATAACGATGAATATTTCTATCGATGAAGAGTCGTGGTATTGGATAGCTTTCGGTGAGAATTTCTCACCTTTCAATTTCTTTTTCTAGTTATATATATATATACTAGGATGCAGACGGTGCTTAGTAGCACCCGACACAATCGTCCACAGACCATGGACTTGTTTGTTTGATTGCAAAAATTAGTTAGATCATTTGATTGAAATTGAACTGTGTGGTGAAATGAATGGATTTGATTGATGTGTGAATGGCGTGGGCCTTCACTAGACCGGGGATAAGGCTAGGCCTCGTCCCGTTTCTAGTATCGTGCCGTTATGCCGCCGAAATTTTCTAAAATAAGTTAGAAAATAGGGAAAATATCAATTTATTTAAAGAATGAACTGAATAGAAATTCATATGTTAAAATAAAATGTTTTATCGTTAAAAATATATACATTTTAACGTGAATATGAATATAGTGAATGTGAATAAATAAATATTCATTTACAAACCGGACGGTTTATTTGTGTACACCTATTTGAAGGACATTGATTGGGACGATAAATTTTACACATCGCCCAACTGCACAAATAAAATTTGTGTTTGATTGTTTGAAACCCCACACGGGTGTTGGGATGAAATATGAAGTTCACTCATCCTGATTGATTAAATATGTCGATCGATTGATTGACAGGCTGTTATAAGCGTTAGATATCTATATTTGATGCTTATACAGTGTAGTGCACTTTGGGTGATGGTTGATTATTTTTCAATGCTATTATATACATGTGTTGTATGAAAATCCATATAATTAATTTTATATGGTGATTGATTGGGCCTCATTCCAATTTAGAGAATAAAGAATATTTTAAAATAAAGGTTCATGTGTTGACTGTACTCATCCGTTGAGATTAGTCATGTGTTGAACGAAATATTTTAATAATAAAATTTACATCTTTATCAATATAAAATAAAGGTTCATGTGTTGACTGTACTCATCCGTTGAGATTAGTCATGTGTTGAACGAAATATTTTAATAATAAAATTTACATCTTTATCAATATAAAATAAAGGTTCATGTGTGGACTGTACTCATCCGTTGAGATTAGTCATGTGTTAAACGAAATAATTTAACAAAAATAGTCACACGTGGACAGTACTCATTCGTTGAGATTAGTCGTGTGTTGACAAAAATAAATATTCATTTGTTGAATAGAATAAAGGAATATATGAAGCCGTGTTGATTAGATTGACGCCATTTTGACGGGAACGATATTTATATCGATTTTATTCATTTTAAAATGAATATTGAAAAGTAATTTTGAAATCGAATATTTCGAAATGAAATGAATTGAAAACGATTTCGAAATGAAATGAATTGAAAACGATTTCGAAATGAATTGAATATAAAACGATTTCGAAATGAATTGAATATAGAACGAATTCGAATTGAATTTAAAACGAATTGAAATGAATTCAAATTGAATTGAAACTTGAATTGAATAGAAATGAATTTTAAAACGAATTTATAAGGAAAGATTCAATTTTGATTTGAATTGAAATGGAAGTTGAAATTGCTTTTGAAACAAATTTAAAACTATTTATATAATTCGTTTTAAATAGAAATCGACGAAATATATATTATATAAATTATATATATAATATAATGGCTTGAATAGAACGCGCCGCGCCGCGGTAGTTCGCGAATTTCGATCATTAACTTCGAACGAATATTACGGGAGATCCGACCGTCGGATTCTCCTAAAACCGGAACCGTTGGGTTCGTATCGAAAAGAGCTTTCTAACGAATATTTGAAATTTGAAATCTAACGGTTGGATTTGGAATTATGTCCAAATCAAATTTGAAAAAGGTCGTTGTAAGTGCAGTTCGATGACCGTTGATGGAAATCGACTGTACAGGCCTTGATAAAATTATTAAAAATAGTAATAATTTGTGTAAAATCATAAGAAATGATTTAGAAAGAATTGGGATGAAAAACTCCATACTTGAAAAGATAAAAATAGATTTTTATCGAAATAAACTAGTTTTAACTAGAATTATAATTCTATTTATTTTTAAATAAATAAATTGAATTTGAAAAGGGTTTTAAAAATAACCATAATTTTCAATGATTGCATTGGAGTGGATTTGAATCGAAATTGTCTTCGGAATATTTCGATGTTTGAATTCGTGATTATACGGATGTTGTTATGGAAATTTGAAAGATATATATTTATATCGTTATTTCCAATACGACATTTGTTAATCGTAGAATTTGATATTGAATATAAGCCGATATATTTTTCTATTCAGAGCCTTGTATTGAATATCAAATGTGATTTGGGTTTGTTGTGAATGGTGTCTTCATTAACACTGTTCTTGAACCCAGTTGAGAAAAGATTAAATCTTTTTATTTAGATTTAATGAAGTGTACCAATTAAACAATATTTAATTGGAATCGAATTGATATTGATTCTTGGGTTTATCGTGAATGGTGTTTTTAAATAACACTCGTTCTTTAACCCGATAATTAATGGAAATGTGATTTTGGGTTCATCGTGAACCGTGTTTTAAATGACACTGATTCTTTAAACCAGTCACAGATTAAAACTAAGTGGAGTTTTAATGAATCTTTAATTAGATTGAAAAGATCGAGAATGGAGTATCACCAATTTTACTCCAGGCGATAGTTAAATCTTTAATTAGATTTAAACGTGAAATGGTAATTGAATTTACCGATAACACCGTGGTGTTAGATATGAAGTAAGACCCGTTTTACTTCATGGGATAAATAGGTTGGGATTGGGAAATTAGAACAAATGATTACTTCAGTAAGGTTCGTTAATCCCGACTAGTTTGAATTGATATTCAAAAATAGATTAAAGAATAAATTTAAAGGATTTATCTTGGATAAAATTAATGGGAACCTTTCCCTATGAATGTAAAATTTAGAAACTAACGGTCGGTTAGCCAAGCAGAATGGTTTTCTGGATATTGATCTGATGTTGGTTTCGGCCTTCGGGGTTAATATTTGGGAAATTATTTTCTTGATTAATTTACGGTTAGTGACTGATGAATTGGAATGAGGCGTATGTTGTGTTTGTGTAACACTTATTTAAAATATACGCGAGTTATTCGGAAAGACCGGGTTTATCCCATTCTGAATAACTGATACGACGATAAGTCGAAGATGAAGACGATGGTCGAAGACCGGAGGTCTTCACGTCGTTTGGGTGATTACTGATGATCTTGATTGGGCTGTACACCCAAGAAGATGGAAACAGTTGGTGATCGTCCAGACGTGCTTGGAGATCGATGGATATGCGGGGTACTAGGTGCCTCCGATTTTGTTCAGACCCAGAACGGACTTGTAAATGGACTGTGTGTCTGACATTGGATTTTAGTCCGTGTGATTGATCTCTATTAAATATATATCTGTTTGGCGGCGGAGAATTTATTCTCTTGCTTAACGCCCTTCTCTGAGACATACGAGCTCAGGGGTTATATATTGATGGATATCAAACGCATGGAGTGAATTGCCTGTGTGGCATGCCTAAGTGGCAATTGATCGAGGCTTCTGTTGAAAAGCAAAGTCTTGTGGTTGATGATCAAAGCACGGCCTTGTGTGGCGTAGCTTTGTGTAACGTAGATTCGCGAGTATCACACCCAGTATGAACCAAAAACGGGAGACGGACATCAGGGAGGACATGCGTTTCTTTCTAGTTAGGAGTGGCGTCAGTGCTTGAACTGGCTGACGAGTTTGACTCATGTGGATGTTGCTTATTATTACTTGCTGAAAAGCGAGGCGCCTCGTGATATCGGTTTCGGCTGATGCTTCTGGTCGGCTGACGGGCCAGGCTTACGCCCCAAAGGGCGGGGAAACGCAGTGTTCAGGCATAATAATCCACATCGGTGGACCGGCCCTGACGATCCAAGGGGCAGTTGCGGCTGTTCCTGAGGCTCGGGCTAGAGAGTCACAAATCGGTAGAGGATCTTGCCCCTAGCCTCGGTTCATACCATAAATGATAACCAAACTTCCAATACGACATTTGCGGTTTTAATTGTAGAACTAGTATGGCGACATGATATATGGTACCCATGCCGCCTATGATTTATACTTATGATTTGAAGTTGTTTTATACACTATGCACTTATAATAGTATCAAACGATTTGTTTTAAACGTATCAAGCATTCTTTGGCTGTTATAAGGGAAAACCCTATCCCCCGGCTTGCGTTGCATTGTGTGATAGGACCTGGGTCTTATAACAGCTTCATTTTTCTTTATTTAGCATTGCGCTATTTGTTTTATGCACTGGTATTCTTGGGAGGAAACCCGTTCCGTGTTATACGGCGTGGTCCCTTGATTTACCTAACTTTAAAATAAAGATTATTAATTGTTTTAGTTCTCACACCAGTCAAATGACTGACCTGGGGTTTATTGTTTTAACCTAAACTCTGGGTGCCCTTATTTTGACACGGGCAGCTAGTAGTTTTGGTTTTGCAGATTTATATTCACAGGATCCTGGTTTACAGCTGGAACGATATCCGGAAAGCTTTGTATCCGTATATCTCCTTCTAGTTGTGTATTGTATTATTTTCCGCTGCCATGTATTTAAATGTAATTTAAATCTCTGATATTTCTGTGTAATATTCATTTATACTATGTATATTCTTGTAATCTGATGCATTGTTGTAATATACAATGAAATGTTCTTCCGTGTGCGTTCTATTTTGTCATGTTCTCAAACGATAGGGTGTTTCGAACGGTCTGGGTCGGTTTAACGACTGGTTCGGATCGAGCGAAATTCCTTTTCGTCACATTTGGTATCAGAGCTTTGGTTTACAAAGCTCAGAGAACAAGGCACATTAGAACCATACGAAAGAATTCATCAGATATTGGATTAGTAATATCCAATTAGAATGACTCGTTAGAGATGGGATCAGTAGTATCCTAGAACGAGTGTGAAGAGTATATTTTTAAAATGAAACAAATTTTGTTTTGAAAATTTAAATCAATTATTCGTATTTTATGATTTATTTATATTGATTTGGACAATGCAGTATATAAATATTTTGCGTATACGTCTGATCCGCGTGTATTTGAAGTTTTAATATACTGGATAGATATAGAATTGCACTGTAGTCGTTCGGGGATAATTCTGATGATAGCGATCGCATCATCAGTATTTATGTTCGAGTGACGAAGGTGGGTCATCTATATATTTCCATTAGGCTGGTGTGAGGACCAAAACTAGATAGATTTATTGTTGTGAATTGGCATCAAAAACATGATTTTCTGTATATGTATCAAAATTATGAATTTGAAACGTTAATCCACTAATTGATTGATGTTTGTGTTGTTTGTTTATTTGTTTGATAATTTTAAATCATTTAGCCTAATTGTACCAAATATTGAATTATATTGAAAATTGGTCGCATTTGCTTGCATATACATATACTTACATTGAACAGGTCATAGCAAGGAGGCTAGAGCCAGAGAATAAAATTTGTTTGCCCGACAAATAGGTACACGTTTACTACATAATTTACTGTTTTGTTTGGGTGATGATGATTTTATGAGCCTATTGGCTAGCCGCTTGGCTTTTTCTTTTTCTTTTTGAGATCAGAAGGCCTATATGGCAATTTCGGGATTTTCCCGTAGCTCCCGGTGCAGGGGAGGTTATGGCGAAATTTTTCGAAAATTTAGGGTGTTAGCCAAATTTTTGAAGAATTTGAAAATTCTCAGAAACTGAAGAGTTGGAGAATGGAAGCCTGATCGAATGTAGAGTTGATTAATCAAACCACTTTCGACTTTGTTCCTTTTCGGGGACGAAAATTTTTAAGTGGGGGGGATTGTAACAACCCGAAAATCTGGGCCAGTTTAAAATTTTTATTTCGGCAATTTTAGCGAATTTTGATTATTTAAAATGAATTATTTTAAATAATATCGACGAGAAATTTATTTTGAATGGAAATCCAATGTATATATTATATACGTCGTCGTTAGAAAATAAATAATTATATATAATTATAAAAGGAATTGAAACTGGCGCGGTAGTTCGATAATTCGATTTCAAACTTCAATTGAATGTACCGGGTGCAAAACAATCCGGATTTTAGTGAAACCAAAAATCATAGGATCTATTTGATAATATCTTTCCAACGAATCTGAAAAATCAAAATTTCATAGCGGGAATCAAAGGATATGTCCAGTTGAAAATTCTGAATAGTCGCTATGGAATTCAGGCCCTTAAAAATGGACATTTTGTAAACGACCTCGGTTTTCGACGAAACAACTTTTGTTGGATCCGCAGTGTCAAATTATTGCTAGGTTTCAAATTTCGTAATTTTTCGAATCAATATGAGAGCGTGGCAAAGGAAAAGGCGTTTGACCAGTTTCAGTTGATTTAAATCGACTGGAAAATGGCCATTTTTCAAACGGTCTCAGAATTCGACGAAATTAGTTTTGATAGGACCGTATCGTCAATACGAAGCTAGAAAATATTTTTCTGGAATTTTTCGAGTTAGTATGTGACCCCGGTAATTTGAAATGTACGTTTAAAATTCAGTATAATGATTTAAATGTAAATTCAACGGAAACTGATCGTAACGGCCGAATTGGCTTACGCAGCATATCCCATTGTGTTCAGAATGGGGGTAATTAGCTAGGGGCGGCAGTCGTTGGGTTTGATATAGAATCCAAATGCATAAACCCTAATTTTCAAATTAAATTATATAAACATAATATTATATATATATATTTTCCTCCACCTAACCCTAGTCAAACAAAAGCCACGGTCAACATTTCTTTTCCGTCTCCCTCTCTAAAAAATGAATGGCGATTCTCTTCGATCGTCTCTCCTCTTTGATCCAAAAAAAAAATCCGCTCAACCATTTCGAAGATTTCCAAAGCAAAAACGTTCGCCTCCATGAGATCTCGAAATTAAACGGTCGTGATCAATTTTGTCACCTGGATAGCGAGAATTTCGAGGGCAAAGTGCTGCCGTTCGTAAGCGTTTTCCGGCGCCTGTCCCACTTCGAGTTCGCCACCATGGGGAGGCGCAGGGGTGTGGCGGCATGGGCTTCAAGATGAGAACATCCGATCCAACTCCGGGGCTCTGACAAGCTGCGACGGAGGAGCTTCTCATGCGAGCTGATGGGTGCGCGGTCCAGGGATTTAACAGAAGATGAAGACTGGTTTTAACAGTGAGCTTTCCCTTACCTTGTTTTATTACTCTAGTTTATTTAGTGAATATAAATGTATTGTTTAATATATATATATATATAATAGCTGAATGGAAATAAATATAGTCATTGTTTTTGAAAATAAATATAGTCATTGTTTTTGAAAATAAATATAGTCATTGTTTTTGAAAGTAAATATAGTCATTGTTTTTTTTATAATATGAATAGCGAAATAAACATATAATCTTTATATAAAGGTTAGCATTGTAAAAATATAACTTTTATATAGGAAGTAGCGAAATATAAAATATAATTTTTATATAGAATGAAGCGTTGAGAATATATATGTAAAGAAGAAATAAAAATGTGATTTTTATATATTGAACATCGAAGTAAAAATGTGATTTTTATATATTGAACATCGAAGTAAAAATGTGATTTTTATATATTGAACATCGAAGTAAAAATGTGATTTTTATATATTGAACATCGAAGTAAAAATGTGATTTTTATATTTTGAACATCGAAGTAAAAATGTGATTTTTATATATTGAACATCGAAGTAAAAATGTGATTTTTATATATTGAACATCGAAGTAAAAATGTCATTTTTATATATTGAATAGCGAAGTAAAAATATGATTTTTATATATGTAGTGGCTACGGGCAACGAAGATGACAAAGATGCGATAACGATGAATATTTCTATCGATGAAGAGTCGTGGTATTGGATAGCTTTCGGTGAGAATTTCTCACCTTTCAATTTCTTTTTCTAGTTATATATATATATACTAGGATGCAGACGGTGCTTAGTAGCACCCGACACAATCGTCCACAGACCATGGACTTGTTTGTTTGATTGCAAAAATTAGTTAGATCATTTGATTGAAATTGAACTGTGTGGTGAAATGAATGGATTTGATTGATGTGTGAATGGCGTGGGCCTTCACTAGACCGGGGATAAGGCTAGGCCTCGTCCCGTTTCTAGTATCGTGCCGTTATGCCGCCGAAATTTTCTAAAATAAGTTAGAAAATAGGGAAAATATCATTTTATTTAAAGAATGAACTGAATAGAAATTCATATGTTAAAATAAAATGTTTTATCGTTAAAAATATATAAATTTTAACGTGAATATGAATATAGTGAATGTGAATAAATAAATATTCATTTACAAACCGGACGGTTTATTTGTGTACACCTATTTGAAGGACATTGATTGGGACGATAAATTATACACATCGCCCAACTGCACAAATAAAATTTGTGTTTGATTGTTTGAAACCCCACACGGGTGTTGGGATGAAATATGAAGTTCACTCATCCTGATTGATTAAATATGTCGATCGATAGATTGACAGGCTGTTATAAGCGTTAGATATCTATATTTGATGCTTATACAGTGTAGTGCACTTTGGGTGATGGTTGATTATTTTTCAATGCTATTATATACATGTGTTGTATGAAAATCCATATAATTAATTTTATATGGTGATTGATTGGGCCTCATTCCAATTTAGAGAATAAAGAATATTTTAAAATAAAGGTTCATGTGTTGACTGTACTCATCCGTTGAGATTAGTCATGTGTTGAACGAAATATTTTAATAAAAAAATTTACATCTTTATCAATATAAAATAAAGGTTCATGTGTTGACTGTACTCATCCGTTGAGATTAGTCATGTGTTGAACGAAATATTTTAATAATAAAATTTACATCTTTATCAATATAAAATAAAGGTTCATGTGTGGACTGTACTCATCCGTTGAGATTAGTCATGTGTTAAACGAAATAATTTAACAAAAATAGTCACACGTGGACAGTACTCATTCGTTGAGATTAGTCGTGTGTTGACAAAAATAAATATTCATTTGTTGAATAGAATAAAGGAATATATGAAGCCGTGTTGATTAGATTGACGCCATTTTGACGGGAAAGATATTTATATCGATTTTATTCATTTTAAAATGAATATTGAAAAGTAATTTTGAAATCGAATATTTCGAAATGAAATGAATTGAAAACGATTTCGAAATGAAATGAATTGAAAACGATTTCGAAATGAATTGAATATAAAACGATTTCGAAATGAATTGAATATAGAACGAATTCGAATTGAATTTAAAACGAATTGAAATGAATTCAAATTGAATTGAAACTTGAATTGAATAGAAATGAATTTTAAAACGAATTTATAAGGAAAGATTCAATTTTGATTTGAATTGAAATGGAAGTTGAAATTGCTTTTGAAACAAATTTAAAACTATTTATATAATTCGTTTTAAATAGAAATCGACGAAATATATATTATATAAATTATATATATAATATAATGGCTTGAATAGAACGCGCCGCGCCGTGGCAGTTCGCGAATTTCGATCATTAACTTCGAACGAATATTACGGGAGATCCGACCGTCGGATTCTCCTGAAACCGGAACCGTTGGGTTCGTATCGAAAAGAGCTTTCTAACGAATATTAGAAATTTGAAATCTAACGGTTGGATTTGGAATTATGTCCAAATCAAATTTGAAAAAGGTCGTTGTAAGTGCAGTTCGATGACCGTTGATGGAAATCGACTGTACAGGCCTTGATAAAATTATTAAAAATAGTAATAATTTGTGTAAAATCATAAGAAATGATTTAGAAAGAATTGGGATGAAAAACTCCATACTTGAAAAGATAAAAATAGATTTTTATCGAAATAAACTAGCTTTAACTAGAATTATAATTCTATTTATTTTTAAATAAATAAATTGAATTTGAAAAGGGTTTTAAAAATAACCATAATTTCCAATGATTGCATTGGAGTGGATTTGAATCGAAATTGTCTTCGGAATATTTCGATGTTGGAATTCGTGATTATACGGATGTTGTTATGGAAATTTGAAAGATATATATTTATATCGTTATTTCCAATACGACATTTGTTAATCGTAGAATTTGATATTGAATATAAGCCGATATATTTTTCTATTCAGAGCCTTGTATTGAATATCAAATGTGATTTGGGTTTGTTGTGAATGGTGTCTTCATTAACACTGTTCTTGAACCCAGTTGAGAAAAGATTAAATCTTTTTATTTAGATTTAATGAAGTGTACCAATTAAACAATATTTAATTGGAATTGAATTGATATTGATTCTTGGGTTTATCGTGAATGGTGTTTTTAAATAACACTCGTTCTTTAACCCGATAATTAATGGAAATGTGATTTTGGGTTCATCGTGAATCGTGTTTTAAATGACACTGATTCTTTAAACCAGTCACAGATTAAAACTAAGTGGAGTTTTAATGAATCTTTAATTAGATTGAAAAGATCGAGAATGGAGTATCACCAATTTTACTCCAGGCGATAGTTAAATCTTTAATTAGATTTAAACGTGAAATGGTAATTGAATTTACCGATAACACCGTGGTGTTAGATATGAAGTAAGACCCGTTTTACTTCATGGGATAAATAGGTTGGGATTGGGAAATTAGAACAAATGATTACTTCAGTAAGGTTCGTTAATCCCGACTAGTTTGAATTGATATTCAAAAATAGATTAAAGAATAAATTTAAAGGATTTATCTTGGATAAAATTAATGGGAACCTTTCCCTATGAATGTAAAATTTAGAAACTAACGGTCGGTTAGCCAAGCAGAATGGTTTTCTGGATATTGATCTGATGTTGGTTTCGGCCTTCGGGGTTAATATTTGGGAAATTATTTTCTTGATTAATTTACGGTTAGTGACTGATGAATTGGAATGAGGCGTATGTTGTGTTTGTGTAACACTTATTTAAAATATACGCGAGTTATTCGGAAAGACCGGGTTTATCCCATTCTGAATAACTGATACGACGATAAGTCGAAGATGAAGACGATGGTCGAAGACCGGAGGTCTTCACGTCGTTTGGGTGATTACTGATGATCTTGATTGGGCTGTACACCCAAGAAGATGGAAACAGTTGGTGATCGTCCAGACGTGCTTGGAGATCGATGGATATGCGGGGTACTAGGTGCCTCCGATTTTGTTCAGACCCAGAACGGACTTGTAAATGGACTGTGTGTCTGACATTGGATTTTAGTCCGTGTGATTGATCTCTATTAAATATATATCTGTTTGGCGGCGGAGAATTTATTCTCTTGCTTAACGCCCTTCTCTGAGACGTACGAGCTCAGGGGTTATATATTGTTGGATATCAAACGCATGGAGTGAATTGCCTGTGTGGCATGCCTAAGTGGCAATTGATCGAGGCTTCTGTTGAAAAGCAAAGTCTTGTGGTTGATGATCAAAGCACGGCCTTGTGTGGCGTAGCTTTGTGTAACGTAGATTCGCAAGTATCACACCCGGTATGAACCAAAAACGGGAGACGGACATCAGGGAGGACATGCGTTTCTTTCTAGTTAGGAGTGGCGTCAGTGCTTGAACTGGCTGACGAGTTTGACTCATGTGGATGTTGCTTATTATTACTTGCTGAAAAGCGAGGCGCCTCGTGATATCGGTTTCGGCTGATGCTTCTGGTCGGCTGACGGGCCAGGCTTACGCCCCAAAGGGCGGGGAAACGTAGTGTTCAGGCATAATAATCCACATCGGTGGACCGGCCCTGACGATCCAAGGGGCAGTTGCGGCTGTTCCTGAGGCTCGGGCTAGAGAGTCACAAATCGGTAGAGGATCTTGCCCCTAGCCTCGGTTCATACCATAAATGATAACCAAACTTCCAATACGACATTTGCGGTTTTAATTGTAGAACTAGTATGGCGACATGATATATGGTACCCATGCCGCCTATGATTTATACTTATGATTTGAAGTTGTTTTATACACTATGCACTTATAATAGTATCAAACGATTTGTTTTAAACGTATCAAGCATTCTTTGGCTGTTATAAGGGAAAACCCTATCCCCCGGCTTGCGTTGCATTGTGTGATAGGACCTGGGTCTTATAACAGCTTCATTTTTCTTTATTTAGCATTGCGCTATTTGTTTTATGCACTGGTATTCTTGGGAGGAAACCCGTTCCGTGTTATACGGCGTGGTCCCTTGATTTACCTAACTTTAAAATAAAGATTATTAATTGTTTTAGTTCTCACACCAGTCACATGACTGACCTGGGGTTTATTGTTTTAACCTAAACTCTGGGTGCCCTTATTTTGACACGGGCAGCTAGTAGTTTTGGTTTTGCAGATTTATATTCACAGGATCCTGGTTTACAGCTGGAACGATATCCGGAAAGCTTTGTATCCGTATATCTCCTTCTAGTTGTGTATTGTATTATTTTCCGCTGCCATGTATTTAAATGTAATTTAAATCTCTGATATTTCTGTGTAATATTCATTTATACTATGTATATTCTTGTAATCTGATGCATTGTTGTAATATACAATGAAATGTTCTTCCGTGTGCGTTCTATTTTGTCATGTTCTCAAACGATAGGGTGTTTCGAACGGTCTGGGTCGGTTTAGCGACTGGTTCGGACCGAGCGAAATTCCTTTTCGTCACATTATGGCAGCTGGATTTGCCGGGCGGGTCCGGGCAGTCTTACACCGTAAAAGAGTCTAACCTCGTGTCTTTACAACCGTTATGCTTTAGTTTAGGCCTAGGACCTCTCACATTGGGTTGACATTTGTGACCACTGGATTTGCCGGGCGGGTCCGGGCAGGTTTACGTCACAAACGAGTCCAACCTCGTGTCCTAAGCATTGATTAACACTTAAAATCTTTTACCCCAGTTTTAATAATTCCCTATTCAAATTATTAATTAAGTCAACTTTTAATGATGTCCATAATTGACTCAATTATGGCCATCCACTTATGGCATGGAAAATCTTATCAATTTCACCCCAACTTTTTAATATTAAATCCTTAATATTACCCCTACCCCACGTTTGTACGTTCGCTTATTCAACGCATAATATAGGCTAGACTTGTATAGTCTAACACCTAGCACAAAGATAAATTATCACAACATATAGACAATTAAAATAAATCTAATCATAATAGGGGTGAAACTTGCATAAACTACACATGTTAAGGATCAAAAGGTGTCAACTTGTTAAATGTCTCAATTTACATAATATGATCATAGCCCAAATCTATACATAAACTTGCATATGAGGTTTTTAGGCATAATAATGATGGTGTGAACTAGCATAGGATATCAAATATGTCATAGCATAATTCTAGATGTCATAATAGATGTCTTGGCATATGTTCATAACTTTTCTAATCAATCTTACTTGCATATGTGACTTGTCATATAGATCAACATAACCCAAACATGATGATTTAATTAATATGAACTAACTAGCATAGATGGTAACATCATGGCCTTTTTAACATGTATGATTCATCACAACATGGCATAGAAACTTTCAACATACATAACATCATCATAGCATGATTTACAACATATAAGATATCATCATCACATAACATTGGATTTACAATATACATGATAGCAAAAGGGGTTTACAACAACATATATGATAATTCACATCATCTACTCATAATCCATTCATAACTCAACCAAATTAAAATGATAATAATCTTGTTAAGATCATCATACTCACAATTTAGAGAAGAAAAGAGAGAGTTTTTCTTTGATTTAGGGTTGAGAGAATTAGAATTGAATTTGCTTTTCTTCTTTCTTAGTTGGCGGCGGCTCCATTGATTTCCATGGCGATGGTATGACGGTAACTATTCTATTTTAATTAGGTTTAGGGTTAGCATTAGGATGTATTTATAGGTGTAGGAAGTTATTTAGGACCATTAGATTAACCCTGAACCATGAGAACCAATCAAATGCAAAATCTGCATTTGAGCAAATCGGCCCACGGGTTGACAGCCAAACACCCTGGATTAACCTCTAGTCGACCCAGCGGAGCTCGGATCGACCTCAAAAATGGGCCGGTTCGGTTATTCCCCCTCCCAATTCGCTGTTTTGAACTTTTTCGCATATTTATTTAATTTTTAATTTATATATATATATATCAATATATATATATATTTCTCTGTGCAACCCATTTCACTTAATTCTTTTCTAAAAATTAAGTGTACTTTAATTTGTGAATTTTAATGTTATAAAATTACGGGGTGTTACAGCCTCCGTAGAGCAGCATCATCCGCACTAATCACATGTGACCTGCTACTTAGTCTGCCATCCACAACCGGATAAACATCCCAAGGTAATAAGAAGAGACATAAATCCTTGAGTCAGACAACAGTCTTAGTGAGTGATAAAACAGCTAACAATCATGGTAAACACTCATAACATCCAGATTATATAAATCTCACATAGAACAACCAATCATCCATGACTGACTCTGGCTATCACCGCCAATCCTGCTTCGAAACCATCGTTAATCGTATGATGACCAACCTTGCCATATGTCAAGGGCTAATGGTAACCCCAGTTCTAGCATAAACTCCATATGTCCAACCTTGACAATGTCCAACCTTGACAACTAGGAATTTCCCCAAGACCCAGGGTACTCAACTTAAAACCGGTCTTTTGCGTACTCCCATCGTACCCCTGCTTTGAGCCTGCTAGAATTTACGACAACGATAATCTCTCAGCCTTCTCATCTCTAGTCAACCAACTTGATGACTTTTCATAGCACAAGCAACCTTCTTAAGCAACCATTATCCACCAACTCATGACCTTTGAGTTGTTACCTCATTCGTTGTTCTACACCGATCAACGAACACCTTTCAACACTTTGAACCTTCCTACTTTAATTTACTTCGAAGTTACACCATCGCAGAGCCAATTACACCACTGTGCTGCGGCTAGGGTTCGGGGGATTGCCCCCGAAAAATATATTTTTTCAAGCTCTTTTCTTCAAATCCAGGTCGTACTCGAAAAACATACTTTTTCAGAAAATCACCCTATTGAAAACAAGCTATAGCACTTAAGCCACTCACCACAGTGTTTAGAAGAGCTGCTGAAAACTCCACCAACTTGACCGACCCGACCATCCTCACACTGACCGACCAAACCCAATCACCAACCGACCGACCCGACCATCCTCCCACCGACCGACCCGACCACTTTTCTATGGAACATGACCGACCCGATCTGGTTTGCACAACATAACCAACCCGACCCGGCTACATCAACATGACCGACCCGACCTGGTTACTTCTTCAACGAATATGAACTTCAACCCGACCGACCCGGTTACAACCAACCGACCCGATCCAAAATGATCAATCCGGTCCCCAAAATGACCGATCCGACCCAACCTATGACTTGCTCTCCAAGTCACAACTTGACTGACCTGACCCACATCTGTCCGACCTGATCCAATTCCTGCACTCCTCCGATTCAACTTCGATTTCGACCAAATCATCGTCAAACGATACATTCGCCGAAATCAACTCAACTAACTCACTAAATGCAGTCAATAACATGTCATAAGATCGCTAACAACATGTATAATATGATTATCACTAAAATGATATAAATTTCACCAAAAACCATTAAAATGAACATATGATCAAAAATGAGAGATCTAGCTTGTATAAACATATGAAATGGCATGGAATTAACGATTTAAACTTGATAAATTAGATCATAGGGTAATTCATATGAAAATGGACATATAATGGTTTAGATTTATGAGAAAACACTTAGAATTGATGAAAAACATGCACAACCACTCATATAATTCATTGAATCCATGTGAGAGATGTAAACCACTCACCGATTCTCCCAAACAAGAAAAATCAATGTAATAAAAATCTGGACAGCAAGCAATTCGCACCAAACACCTTGATCTGATGAATTCTTGCCTCAATTGATGTAGATCTAGCCTCCAATGGTGTAGATCTATAATTTCCCTCCTTGGATTTGGATTTTTAATGGTGGAAAGGTGTTAGA
>JASFAX010004818.1:0-38194 GCA_030737875.1 Allium sativum
TGAAACTTAAGAAAGCACAATGTGCATCATTTCTTCTTGTCCTATGATTGAGGAATCACCATCCTTGGAAGGAATTTCAGCCAAATCCAGGTCCAGAGAAGCATTAGAGGGTCCTGAAACCATGTCCGTAAAAACATGAACTACCATACAGGAGGGAGGGTGGTTCCTTCTGCGTATGAATCCGCAAAAAGCTTCTTACCTTCGGGGCTATAGTCATCATCCTTATCCTAGTCATAATTAGATTTTGTAGATTCAGATTCTTCTGTGCCTAAATCAAGATCGCCCGGAAGGTCTTCAAGGAACAAAAAATCTTCAGGCTTAGACTTACCCTTTCGTGGAGCCTTGACTCTCCTCTTGAACACTCAATCCTTTCCATAACTCTACTTCGAACAGAAGGATGAACAGAAGGAAAATCTATCTCAAGAAACCTTTTGAAGTTATCACAGAAAGCTAGGAAAAGGGCATCCTCATAATATTCCACCACCAACTTCGGGAAGTGCTCTTTCAGAAATTCAGAAATCCTATTCTTGGTTTCATAGATTATGCACTTGGAAACAGATAGTATGTTTTGAACTCAGGAAAGTTGAGCATCCCTCTCTTCCAACCATTTATTATGGCTAGCTACCATCCTAGCCTTCTCATCCTCGACCTTCCGCTTAAACAGTTGGAGTGTCAATACCTGGTCACTCAAAAGAAACATAGATTTCTTCTCATTCTCCAGTTCTGATCTAACCCTTTCTAGAGACGGCTTCAATTCTACACATTCTTTCTTGTGACCCTCTATCAAAGAGACGATTTTATTAGTTAGAGCGTCTCTTTCCTCCTTGAGTAGCGAGGTTTCCAAGGAGAGGGGGGTAAGCCTCTCTATAAAATAAAACCATCTTTTGAAAATATGAAACAAGGATCATAACTCGCATAAAGATAAAAAAAGGCAAAATAAAGTCATACCAGCAACTCTGTTCAACAAGTAACTGAGAAATGCCCTTTGAATCTGAGGATATAGATGAAAGCGAAAAATTAGCCACTTCATCAGAAGAAAGGTAAAGCCTTACAAGTTGATCAAAGATTAGAGTTGAGGAATCGACGTGTCCAGACGAAGAACCCAACAGTAATTCATGTTCTATCATATTCAAATATCCCGAGGTATCTGGAACACGACACAGTAAAGAAAGTCGCTACTTGACGTTTCATTCGAGAAAGAAGTAGTGTTAGGAGTCACCTCAGTAGAAGAAATAACAGAAACATGGGTATGGAACTCATCGAGATCAGCAAAGCCAACTTCATGAGATGCAAGGGGATTGAGGCCTCATTTTTGTGTCTCTTAGAAACCGGTTCTTCGGCGGTAGAAACAAGCTTTCTCTTAGTTGCAATATCGGATTGAGACAGGGCAGCTAAAGTAGATTCCTATCAAAATCTTGGGAAGCTGATTAAAGCAGTCATGAAGTAAGACATGCTGAATATGGGTAAGGTTGTAAAATCACATTCGAGAGTAGTAATTACCTAAAGACTCAAGTGATAGAGGGGACAAATTAGTAAATACATAAAAACCCGGGAAAAATATATGTGGACCCATGAAAGTGTAAAGGAGGCCTTCCCAAGATAGTTTGTCCTGAAGGAAGGAAGACATGCTTCTGAAAGTTGCTCAAAGTCAACAGGATGGATCATTTTCCCAATCTTTCGGAAACCTTAAACATATTACTCACAGCTTGAATCTCCTCACCACTCAAATCTTTCCTCGTAGGAATGAGGGCTTAGGTAAAACAAAAGGTTAAAACAAAGCCCGAGATAGAAAATAACAAGCATTGTGAAGTATAATTTACCTGGAATGGCAAAGGTGTCTACAATACCCGGGGGACATCTGATAAAGAAGAATTGTGATTCCCAGTAGGTAAGATGGGTGAGATTATCACTAATCATCTTCTTAGAAAGGTTAGCATGAAAGAGAGGCAAATCGGCCCTTTCAACCATGGACAACTGCAGGAGATAATGCAGGATGCAAGGGCTAAGAGAAGGCTGTCCCGACTATAATGCTAGAAGCTCGAGGCACAATAGGCAAGTATATGTGTTTGGAGTTAGTTGAATGGGAGCCAGCTTTAGATAATGCAAGAATTTTACAATGAAGTTCGGGAATGGGAAAAAGGCGCCATACCAAATATGAACGGCGGAATAAGCAAAAGAATCCCTTGGGAGGACTTGAATAATATCTTTTACAGAAGCTGGAATAGTATCAACTCCATTCATGCCGAAGCTATCAAGAATGGCCTTACTTCATCCTGAGTTTGAATACGAGAATACCGCAAAAGGATTTCCGTCTAGAGATCTCAAAGAAGATTGCTCGGGTTCAATATTGCCAGGTGATATTATTTCACTATAGATGTGTTATCGTTGATTCTACAAAACTAATATCATTATATAAACTCCTTAACACGAGTCCTAAATTTCCCCTTAGAAGAGTTGAAAGCATGTGACAGATTATGGGAGTTAAAACCTTTACCATGGATCGCATGTAATTGTACCTCATGCATACATCTATATAGTACCAATTAAAATTTAGTTTTAATTACACCAATTTTCTCATTGTCTGTAACCAAGTTATTGCAACCAAAAATAGAAATGGCATACCAGTAGGACTAACATTAACCTACCTGTATATTAAGTTTCAATAGTTATAGCCCGTTTCAACAACATCTAGTTCTAAGCTAAAAATAAGCCTCGGTGTCGGTTATGAGGGAACCGAAACCAGAGGTAGTCAATAGTGTTGATATTAAGTCTACCAGCATCAAGAGGAATTTTCAGTTTCATCCTCATACTATAGATAAATTCCATAAATATAGTGCTACAATGTAAACCCCAAAGAAAGTGATAAAGGGGGTTATAAACTAATTTCTGATAATTCACCACTCTTGATTACCATGGATGTCCTTTATAAATCGAACTATTATAGGGAAATTAAGAACTAGAAAAATTCCAATTAGAATCGGCAGATTAAGTGGAAGGAATGCCCTCTCAGATTCTCAAAATCAAGATCTAATTATGATACTCACAGAAAGATTGAATTTGAAGTTTCGATAAACTTGTGCGATTCTTAGAAAATAGTGATCTTGTTTAAGAAATGGATTTATAGGTGGGAAAACAGGGAAGAAGAAAGAGTATTTATGTTAAAGTAACCCTTGAGTCTCAACAGTACAAGCAACAGCAAATCAACGAGTCAGATTGAAGGATACCAAGAGGCAGGAAGTCGGCGTATAGGAGAAAAGTCATAATTTTGACTTGGAAAGTCGAAATCACCCCTTCACCGGGAGGGGGATGTTACTACCCAAATTCAACACTAAAATAGGCTATCGGTGAAGGGGTATTGAACTGTCACCAGCTAAGGGAATGATCCGAGAGCATAAACCCATTAATAGAGTAAAACCAAAAGCATAAGAGAAACAACAGTGACAATTGATAAACGTCATCATCCTGGAAGGGGAGAGAGCTTAAAAACGGCAAGGAAAAGGGATACCGACATCGTAGTTTTGAAATAGAAGGTAAATCATGTGAGACCAATCTCGAAAGTCAATCACCTCAAACCGGAAGCAAATAAGAAAGAAAGAGCGACAACACATGATCCGAGACCGAAGATTTGACAAGGAACAAAGCAAAGCGAGACAAAAGGGCTATCGGCATTAATTGACTTAATGCCAATACAAGAAGAGATAAAAGACAATAAAAGAACAAAAGGCCAAAACATAAGCATCCCGAAAGCTAGCTACCAGACTAAAAGATGGATGGACACTTAGAAGCAATTTCGGTAGGAAGTACACCGAAAGCACCCTCCCAGAAGATCCAAAATCCACCCTAGAGATTTACCGAGAACAAGCCAAAATATCTGAGAAGAAGAGCTATCCACACTAACATGCTTAGTGTCAATACCGAAAGGTGTAACAACTCAAGGAACATAAGTGATCAATTCCCGAAGGAAACGCCATGAAGACTTATGGACAAGATTAAAAGTTTATCTCCAAAAGCCGAAGGCCATACCCGATGCTATCAATGTGAACGGCTTGGTATCGATACGGAAGGTAGAAGAAAGAAGTACCAAGGACCAGAAACATCTTTCCAAAAGCTAAGACCGACACATTAAAGGCTATGTCGTATCTCTCAACAATAACTGAAATGCAAGCAACCAGAACTGAAATATGAAAAACGGCTGAGACATAATTATAGCACCCAAAAGAGGCCTTTGCTGACTCAATGTCAAAAGAGGTCCCGATTTGTCTACAAGTAAGACCCCAGGGGTCACATTTTTCGGGCTGAATTCTCATTTCTCAATCTTGTAATCTTTTCTCATGGAGTAAACCCTAATTTATGAACCAATTTAGGGATTTACTTTATAAATACTTATTTACTCAAATCAATGAACAATAGATTGAGAATCAACACTTAGAATAATTCCTATGAGTTGCTTATCTACTTCCTTTACATGCTACCTTGTGCTTCTTATACGACAAAGATTCCCTATCCAAGCCTAAACCGTTCCTCAATATAATTGAGAAACCCTTTTCGAAAAATCGTTTAGCATTTAATCTTACGTTGTGCTTAGGGAACCCTTATCCTAAGGTAATTGTTGGTTGTTAAGTCTCTCAAGCATGATACTCACCCCTTGAGGGTAGAGTAACTAATATTTGAGATTAAGACATTGATATCTAGGAAACGGTGAATTAACTCAAGCTTGTAGGAACGAAATAATCCCGTTTTCCCCTTAGGTCCATCTCCTTAGACCTATCTCTGGTGTTGACGAAAAATATCATTAACTCGAACTAAAAACCAAATTACAATTATCAAATAAAAATCAAATTAAAACTGCAATTGAATTCACTATTGATTCGAATCTAATCAGATCTATACTAAATTCAATGATCAAAAATAAAACAGAATACTGGAAATAAGATTGCAAAATAGAAATAAACCGACAGGAAAATAAAAATAGGACTACCATTGAATCTAATCAGACGGTCAATCACTAATGAGAAAAGTAATTGCAATAGCAATTTGTGTTCTAGCAAATCTAATTGACTAGACAACACAAATTGCCATGAAAATATAAAAAGTGCAAAAATAAAAAAAAGAGCTTTATTAATGTAGAAAAGAAGTATAGAAAAAAGAACAGAGGTTTACAATGAATACAATGGGTATTTATTGGGGATGTAGTCTCCTATCTACGAGAATAATTGAGCCAAGAGTGAAACTGTTGAAATAATCTATTTACAAATAAAAGAGATATGAAGACGAACTTAAGATATTCCATAAAGATTCCCTCTTCTGATTAGTGACATGTGGCAGATTGATTGGCTTTTCCTTGGCAATAATTCAATCAAATCTTCTTCTACATGGCATTTGAAAATGAATGATTTGATTTTATATCCTTGAGAAGAATATGCATATTTCTTAAAATCTTTATTAGTGCATATATTATATACATACATATAAATATAAATATATATATATATATATATAATATACCACTATTCTATATATTCTTCAGAGCAAAGAAGGCGATGTGTATATATCCCTGCTCCCTTCATCAGCAAAAAATAGGGTTTGACAAGAATCGAACTCAGACCACTCTTTACAAATTTCTATGCGCTTAACAATGAGCTACAACATCATTTGGTTTTGAGATAGTGTTGAGATAGGGAAGTAGCTTTTTCTTTGCAGTTGGCCTTTAATTGAGATGAATGAGACATTCATTGACAATCTGTGAAAACACACAAAAATACCCAAAGTATCATTTATTTATATACAATAAAGACAATATGAGCATAAAAATAAACACTTTTACATGTCAATTAAATATCCCTGCATTTATCTTTTACTCGTCCTTGAGTAAAACAAAAAATGAAAAGCTAAACTAGATAGGTCACACTTTCGTAGGAAACACGGCTGCATTGAGCATATGCAACAAACCGTTAAACCTCTGGGTGTCCCTATTAGGAAAAGTGGTGTCTCGTGAGGGTTTCAGTGGATACTACCCATAAAATCCAAATGCAGTATGTTGTGCTTCTAATTCAACTACATGAATGCAATGGACATATGCAAATGAAAACAAAAAAGGAAAACATGACTTGTTTCAGAAAAGTGGTAGAACAAAGTAAGTTAACAATTTCTAGTAAGTTGATTGTATTTTTGATACCTCAACTTGTCACATATTTTCAACATAATTCAAGTTTTCAATGTTAAACTCTAGTTTGGCCAATTGGTTTGGTTGATAACATAATGCAGCCACGAAACTAATTCTTAGTTTGCTTGTCACAGTTTGTAAAGTGGTATTATTATTTCCTCATGTATGGCTAATCAAATCAATCAGGTCAAGAAGTGTTTGGGCATCATGGCTTATTCTCTATCTTTATAAAAATTAAAATTTATGATTAATTACACATACCTAACTTAGAAGACCAAGGTATACCATCCATGCACTGCCTCGCGATTGACGCAGGAATTGGGATAGAGCTTGGTGGATTGTGCAGACCGACACTGACTTTGTCAACAACATGTCGGTAATCGTTAGGTACCCAACTCATAAAATGAGACCAAGATATACCACCCATGCACCACCTCATGGACTGACGTGAGAGTTGGGACAGAGCTTGGCGGGTTTGCACTCCAACGCTAGATTTACAAGTAATGTTGGATACCCTTGGATTACTATTATTATTGAATATAAGAAGAAGAAAGAGTTATGCGAATTCAGCTTAACACAACTTAATTTTAAATATTTGAAAAGCCAATATAAGTATTTTAAGTCCTCCACTCATCAAACAATGAATACAATTTAGAATAGACTTCATGGACATCACCTAAGAATCTCCCTATGTACTAGTTACACTATTATCACTTGTAAGTCAACTTTTCATTATATTTCTTATTCGATCTTAGTTGAGAGAGAAAAATACTATCAACTGACTAACAATTGTCAACTTATTTTGTTGTATCAATCTAAAATGAGTTGTATTTGTTTTTTTTTGCGAATAGAAAGGAAAAACATGTGGTAAAAAAATTTGAGATGTGATGCGGACTTGACTTCCCCGCACTAGATTGAGACAGTGCCCCAACTGTCCAAGGTATGCAGACCAAAATGGAAGAAAAAAATTATGAAAAATAAAGGAAAAAAGTGTATCACCTGATTTCACGGTGGATGATCAGGCTCACGAAGATCGATAAGGTCATCATCTTTGTATTGTTCGACTTCCAGAAATGGTTTCAGTCATTGACCGTGTACTTTGAAGACATTTCCATCCTTAGGATTTTCAATTTCAACTACTCCATGAGGATATACTATTTTCATAACATAAGGTCCAGTCCATCGAGATCTGAGTTTTCCTGGAAACAAATGCAGTCTAGAGTTGACCAAAGAACTTTTTGACCTATGTTGAATTCCTTACTAAGTATGTTCTTATCGTGTTGGGCTTTGGTTCTTTCCTTATAGATTTTCGCGTTTTTATTTGTTTCATTTCTTATTTCCTCTGCTTTTGATATCTATAACTTCCTATGTGAATCGGCTTTCTCTAAGTCAAAATTCAAAATCTTTATGGCCTAAAGAGCACGATGCTCCAATTCAAAAGGTAAGTGACAGGCCTTTCCAAAGACTAAACGATATGATGACACTCCTAAATTGGTTTTGTAAGAAGAACGAAATGCCCAAAGTGCATCAATTAGTTTTATGAACCATTCTTTTCTATTGGAATTCATGGTTTTAATCATGGATTTGTTTGATTTGTCTATTGGAAACTTCTACTTGCCCACTAGTTTGTGGATGGTCAGAGGTAGACAACTTGTGCGTGATTGAGTACTTCTTAAGCAAGGATTCAAAAGCACAATTACAGAAGTGAGTGCCATAATCGCTAATGATAGCTCAAGGTGTGCCAAATCGTGAAAAGATGTTTTCTTTGAGGAATTTGATAACAACCTTGTTATCGTTTGTTTTTGTAGGGATGGCATCAACCCATTTTGAGATACAGTCTACTGCAAGCAAGATGTAAAGATTCCCGAATGAGTTAGGGAGTGGTCCCATGAAATCGATGCCTGAAACATCAAATAATTCAATCACTAAAGCGGGGTTGAGAGGCACCATGTTTCGTTTAGTCATTCGACCCGTTATTTGACACCGATCACATTTAGAACAAAATTCGAAAGCCTCACGAAAGAGTGTGGGCCAATAAAAACCTCTTTGCAACACTTTTGCAGCAGTTTTTCTTGCTCCAAAATGACTGCCACAAGTATGGTCATGTGAGAAAGAGAGAATACAATGGTGTTCATGATCGGGTACACAACTTCGAATGATTTGGTCTGGACAATATTTGAAAAGATATGGGTCGTCCCAATAGAAGTTTCAAACATTAGAGAAAAAATTTTGTCTGTCTTGTTTCGACCATTCAGCGAGTGTTTGTTGTGTGATAAGATAGCTCACAATGTCAGCGTACCAAGGGGTGTAAAGATTGAAAGAATTTGTTCATCGGGAAAATAGTCATTAATTTGGGTGTCATCAACATTTTCGTGCACAATTCGAGAGAGGTAATCCACTACAACATTCTCAAAACCCTTTTTATCTCGTATTTCTGTATTAAATTCTTGAAGAAGAAGAAGAATCCATCGGATCAAGCGAGCCTTGGCATCTTTTTTACAAAGAAAATATCGTAAGGTAACATGGTCAGTGTATATTATGACTTTGGATCCTATAAGATATGGTCTGAATTTTTCAAAAGCGAAGACAACTGCCAAAAATTCCTTTTTAGTAGTTGAGTAATTCAATTGGGCTTCGTTTAAGGTTTTATTTGCATAATAAATTACTCGAGGGAGTTTATCGCTTTGCTGACCCAAGATGGCTCCATTTGCAAAATTAGAAGCATCACACATAAGTTCGAAGGGTTAAGTCCAATCTAGGGTTGAATGATGAGAGTTGTGGTCAAGATTGACTCAAGAGTTTCAAAAGATGTTTGCAATTATTGGAAAATTCAAACTCATCTTTGGCAAGTAAGTTCGAGAGAGGTTTTGAGATTTTCAAGAAATCCTTAATGATCTTCTATAAAATCCTACATGTCCAAGAAATGAACGAACATCTTTAATAGACTTAGGAGGAGGTAGATTAGCAATCAAATCGATTTTGGATTTATTGACTTATAGACCATCTTTTGAGACGACATGACCTAGAACTATCCCTCTTTTTACCATAAAGCGGCATTTTTCCCAATTAAGTACTAGTGATTTCTCCTTACAATGTTTTAGGACAAGTTCCAAATGAGTAAGACATTGGGAAAACGATGATCCATAGATTGAAAATCATCCATGAATATTTCCAAAAATTCTTCCACCATATCAGAAAAATACCCATCATACACCTTTGGAGGGTCATTGGAGCATTACAAAGGCCAAAAGGCATGCAACAATAACCAAAGGTTCCAAAGGGACATGTAAAGGTGGTCTTATGTTGATCTTATAAAGCAACAAGAATTCGGTTATAGCCAGAATATCCATCGAGAAAACAATAATACTCATGTCCCGCTAAGTGATCGAGCATTTGGTCAACAAAGAGCAAGGGAAAATGGTCTTTTCATGTTGCTGAGTCGAGTTTCCGACGATCAATACACACGCGTCATTTTGTTTTGATTTTTGTTGGGATGAGTTCATTACTTCATTTTTGATCACTGTGACTCCCAACTTCTTTGGTACAACTTGTGTCGGGCTTACCCAAGTACTATCAGAGATGGGATAGATGATGTTATTGTCTAGACATTTGATTATCTCCTCCTTGACCACTTCTCTCATGTTTGGATTTAATCGCCTTTGAACCTCATGGGTTGGTTTAGCCTCATCAACTAAATGTATGCGATGTTCCACAATTGATGGGCTAATTCCTTATATATCGTTAATTTCCCATCCCTATGCTTCTTTATTTTTCCGCAAAAATTCCAAAAGTTTTCTTCTTGGTCCTTGTTAAGATCAGAGGCCAAGATTACCAGAAAATTTTCTGTAGAGTCCAAATATGCATACTTAAGGTCTTGTGACATGGGTTTAAGGTCTAACCTAGGATGTTCTTGTATGCTAACATTAGTCAACAATTCATTGTTAGATTCAGATGACGAGGGTTTTGAGTCAAGAAGTTCATTTAGTTTGGAAATGTATTCGAGCTCGTTGAAATCAAAGTTGAAATGGTCAAGACACATTTTCAAGGTTTCAGAAGTGTCATTAGAGGTTTCATAAACTGTTGTTTGAATCATGTCAATTTCATCAATCTCAAAATCCCTAGGTTGTTTGTTGAGATTAAAGATGTTTATCTCATTGGTTAGGTGCCTAAAAGAAAGTCGAAATTGACCATTCCTACAATTAATGATAACAATTGAGGTTGCTAAGAAGGGGCATCCTAATATCAATGGAATCTGAACATTGGGATTTGAGACAGGCTCAGTCTCTAGAACTTTCAAATCGACAGGGAAGTAAAAGTTGTAAAACTGAGTATCAAGACATCTTCGATTATTCCCAACGGCTTTTTGACAAATCGATCTGCTAGTTGAAGAGTGATGTTTGTTGGTTTAAACTCCCCTATTCCAAGTTGACGATAAATGGTATAAGGAAGAAGATTGACACTGGAACCAAGATCAAATAGGGCATGAAAGATGTGAGTGTTTCCTATTTTGCAATCAATTGTATGGCAACCCGGGTCTTCGTACTTGACTAGGGCAGGATTTGAAAGAACAGAGCTTGTGTTCACACTAAGAAAGGCAGTATTTGGGACATTAGTCACACGGTTTTGTGTACACAATTCCTTAAGACATTTAGCATATTGAGGAATTTGTTCAATGGTATCTAAAAGAGGAATGTTCACACGAACTTGTTTGAAAATTTCCAAATTTTTATCGTAATTTGTCAGTTTCTTCTTAATATTGAGTCTATGGGGAAATGGAGCTACTGGTTTTTTGACTCTCTGATCGGTTTCAACATTCCAGGAAGATGGTGGCAAGGGTATACAAGATGAAATGTTGGTATTGCCAACATCGATTTTCGGAGGCGAGTCGGTTTTGCCGACACAAGGAGGAGAACTGTTGGGATTGCCAACATTTAAGAAAGATGGAGGTCTCAAAAAATTGGCATTCGTAGTTGTTGGGTGATCATCTAGATTTATCATTGGAGTCGAGTTCGAAGGTTCTTCTGGGTTTCCCACATTATTATCTATCCTCTTTCCAGATCTAAGGGTTGTAACTACATTGGCCGGATTATGGTTTTCGTCCTCACAAGAATTTACAATACGAGACTTATAGATTCACCTTGATTTGACAAGGAAATTTTCCCTTCTCATTACTTTTCATTAGTTCCTTCATCATATTCATCGTTTGTTCGAGTTTAACTTCTTGAGAGTTTATTTGTTTCTCTAAACGAACAATTTCTTGTGACAGTTGAGAAGATTGAGTTGAGGGCTGAAAGTTGGCATGTCTATAAGGTTGTTTGGATTAAGGTGTAGCTTGAGAGGTTTGATAATTGGGAGATGGAGCTTGGTAATTCGGATTTGGGATAAGTGGTTGCATGTAAGATGGATTTGCTGAATTATTAGGATTTGACCAAGAAAAATTTGGATGATTCCTCCAACTAGGGTTATATGTAAATGAATATGGATAATTTTGAGCTATAGCATTGACTTGGTCTTGAGAGTAATAATAGGGTAGCTCTTCTCCGACTTAGGGTGTTCGATTTTCTAAGGGACTATGATGTCGGTCTACGACATGCACTCCTCTAGTAGAAGTACGGATGGGAACATGAATGGACTCCCATTGCATGTCCTTTTCAGAATAATCTTCTAAGAATTCCCAAGCTTCGTCGGTCGTTTTAGACATAAATTCTCCCCCACACATTGATTCTAGTTGAGTTCAAGCCTGATAGTTTAGTCCTTCATATGCAATTTTCCATAAGTGGTGTTTAGGATTGCATGATGAGGACAACTATACAGTAGTTGGTTGAATCTCTCAAAGTATTTTGAAAAAGTTTCCCCCTCGTTTTGAGAAAATTGATTTATTTCATTTCGGATTTTTAGAGTTTTATGCAAAGGGAAAAACTTTTTCAAGAATATAGTGACAAATTCATCACAACTTGTTATTGAATGTTCTGGAAGAGAATTTAGTTATCTTTTAGCGCTTTCAAGTAATTCGAATGGAATTAGCCTTAGCTTGATTGATTCGTTAGATATTATTGCATTTTTGTTGCGAATGCATATAATTCAAATTCATTTAGAAATTCGTAAGCACTTTTAGAACCAATAAATATTGGTACCCTTTGAATAAATGTATGCTTAAGCTCAAAATTATTTCCTACAGTTGGTGGGAATACGATGACAGAGGGTTGAACATTTCTAATTGGATAACATCGATCTCGAAGAGATAGGGGTCTATCCATTTCGACATTGAGATTTTGAAATTTTAGATTTATTCGATTTTGATCCATCTCATTATAAAAATTTTGATTTATCTGAGAACCCCTAGGAGAATTATGGTGGCTGACACTTCTTTCATTCATCGTTGTTAAATGCAAACAAAGAAAATCCTAGACTTAAGGTTGACACAAACAACTCCTATTCAAGATAAATAATGTACTCAAGTATATCTTATTAGTTAATAGTCTCAATTCGAAGGGTGAAGAAGTTCTTATGGCCGTTCACGTATAGTATAAATACTAAGCGATATGACCAATGTTTTACGGGTAGTATGCAACCACTTTTGCTAAAAGTTCAATATATTGAACTAATACATATCCGAAATTAAACGCTTGAGAGAATTAATTTCACAAAATACATTCTTATAGTTAAATATTTTGCAAATCAAATTAAATAAATAGATTAGAAAAGGTAAGTTGTTAAAATAAGCAAAATAATTTTATAAACTAAATATTTAACCTATTTGTTTGTCCTAATAAGCTTGAGTTTTGATCTTAAGGCCCATGTCTAATCAAATTTCAATTAAGTCCAAGGTGTATGCAAATGACAAAGTTTAATTGTTTTGGAGCCAAGGAAAGGTAATGACTTCGTTACCTTATGTTTGTTAGGGGCTTTGCTCGTAACTAAATTTCTTTCAGTATGCATCCAAAATAACAATAAGATAATAATAGTTGTAGAAATTAAAATTGTACAGGCAAGCCGCTACCCCTATAGAAGATTTTTACAAGCAATTTCTATATATTTTCCTTTGCACCAGAGCACCTGTATAGTTTAGAATTTTTTTTTACAGTGGGGTATGGTTGTCTGTCCATAAAATTTGAGTAGTGCTAGCTATTCAGCTCCACTATATTGCTATTTGAGATTGATTAACCCTTGAATTTCCTATTTGTTTTCTTGAATCTATTCCTTCTCTTTGACCTTTGCTTTTTTTTAGATTTCACTTTTTTTGGAAGTAATTTAAAAAAAATATAAAAAGACTAAATAGGAATTTAAAAAAACTAAACTAAGAAAAGGAACTAAACTAAAGCCAAAAAAACTAACCCTAACGAAAATAAGAAATTAGGGTCAAAAGACAACCTAAATTACTAAACCAAGAGTGTGCAATGCAAGCCACTGTTGTATGTAATAAAACCACGTGTTGGTCTTTCCCAAAACCCCACAAGAAGCAGTCAAACCCGAAATAAAAATTCACCCTTCTCACCCTAGAAAATACGCATGCACTCAACAGTTTCAGAAAGGAATAGGGTTCACGCCTCCTTTCCTTTTAGAAATAAAAAATAAAAACAATCACGAAATCTATTATTATTATTTTCTCGAATCGGCATGGGAATTGGAGGTGAGATTTAGGGATTCGAACTGAAATTGGTTTGAAGCGGTCAAGGTTGTGTTCGAATTATGGCAGCGGTTTTTGGTTTCGAACTGCTGTGAATAGGGTAGAGGGATGGAGTATGGTGAAGGATAAGATGGCGGACTTGTTGATTGCGAATTGGGTTTAGATGATGAAGGTTGTGCGCTGATGTGAAGAAGGTGATGGGCAGTCTGATGAAGTATGGTAATGCGATGGGAACAGAGGGTTTCAGGAGATGCGCAGGTGTTTGTGAACAGATGAAGTTCAATTTTTGTTTTTTGCTTGTGGGGTTATGGAATTGCATCAATGGTGGATTCTGATGCTTTTGTAGATGAGGGAAGAAGGTGCGATTGTGATGATGGTTATAGTCATTTGTGTGTGATGCTGAAGGACATTTTTGACTGTGCGAGATTGTTTGTGTGGTAGTGGAATTGCAGGTGATAGTTGATGAGCAGTGACGGGTATGATTTAGTATGGGTATCGGAAGATCAATGGAGTTTGATTGTCGGAATGAGGAGGTTGGTGATTTTCAGGACTAGTTGGTATTGGTGTTGGAATGGTGGATTTTGATCGAGTTGGAATTGTGGTTTGAGTGATTGTGGAGGCTGTATACGTGAGGATGCGGGGAAGACTATGGGAAGTTGATGGTCGTGGAAGTGGAATTGATGATCAGGTGTTGCGAGGAAGAAATTGATGGTAGTGAAGTAGTGAATTATGGTAGAGGAAGGCAGTAATAGAAAAGAAAGTAGAAGAGGATATATATATATATAAGACTTGTACAAAAAGAAAAGAGAGCAATGTATTCAAAACAGGAAAGGGAACAAAGAAAGGAAAGAAATAGATGAGAAAAAAGAAATCTACAGAAAAAAGAAAGTTTATTTTTTCCTCTTGTTATAGAGATTGTGGAATCGACAAGTAATACCAACCAACTAATCAAGAGATTTCTATTTTTTTATATATGAAAGAAATCAAAAACAAGAAAAATAAAATAAAAAGTAACACGAATCGGAAATTAAATAAATAATAAAATTTAATTATTGCCTCCCCAACAACTGCGCCAAAAACGTGTTTGACACTATTCTATGAATTAGAAAAGCACAAATTTTGAAATAAATTACTGCAAGCGCACATATATATAGTATGCAGGTCGAACACAGGAAGTAAAATTAAAATTTATTATTCATATATATCGTGGGCGAGTTAGACGAATTTGGATGATTTGTTGAATAAAAATTGCAAATTGGTTATGACAATTCTAATTGAACTGACAACCAAATTACAACTGTCAAATTAAAAAACAAATTAAAACTGCAATTGGATTCACTATATATTCAAATCTAATCGGATCTATATTAAATTCAATGATTAAAAATTAAATAGCATACTGGAAATAAAATTGCAGAACAGAAATAAACTGACAGGAAAATAAAATTAGGATTATCGTTGAATCTAATCGGACGGTCAATCACTAATGAGAAAAGTAATTGCAATAGCAATTTGTGTTCTAGCAAATCTAATTGACTAGACAAAACAAATTGCCATGAAAGTATAAAAATTGTATAAATAAAAAAAGAGAGCTTTATTAATGGAGAAAAGAAGTATAGAAAAATGAACAGAGGTTTACAATGAATACAATGGGTATTTATAGGGGATGTAGTCTTCTATCTATGAGAATAATTGGGCCAAGAGTGAATATCCTTGAAATAATCTATTTACAAATAAAAGATATACAAAGATGCACTTGAGATATTCCATGCAGGTTCCCTATTCAGATTAGTGACATGTGGCAGGTTGATTGGTTCTTCCTTGACAACAATTCAATCAAATCTTCTTCTACATATCAGTTGAAAATGAATGATTTGATTTGATTTCCTTGAGAAGAATATGCCTATTTCTTAAAATCTTTATTAGTGCATATATTATATACCTAAATATAATATATATATATATAATGTACCACTATTCCAAATATTCTTCAGAGCAAAGAAGGTTATCCATGCTCCCTTCTTCAACAAAAAATAAGGATTGACAAGGATCGGACTCAGACCACTCTATATGAATTTCTATGCCCTTACTAATGAGCTACAGGATCATTTGGGTCTAAGATAGTGTTGACGTAAGGAAGTATCTTTTTCTTTGTAGTTGGCCTTTAATTGAGATGAAGGAGACATTTATTAACAATCTGTAAAAACACACAAAAATACCCAAAGTATCATTTATTTATATACAATAAAGATAAGATATGAGCATAAAAATAAACACTTTTACATGTTAATCACATGTACCACAACACTAAAGGACTAATGCTTCAAATAAGTCAAGGGATCCCTCCCTTTAATTGGTACTATAGTGTGACATTTTCAGTGGCTACTGTAGGCTTAGCGTCCTAAATAGATCGTGGACTTCCTCCCTCTAAAATGTGTTATAGTGAGTTGTTTTCAATAGACATTATAGGCTTAGTGCCTTGAATGGATCAAGGGCTTCCTCCCTTTATAAGGTGCTTTACTAAGGCATATATAATGGCACTGAAGGATTTTTGCCTCGAACGGATCGAGTGCTTCCTCCTTCTAAGAGATGCTACACTGAGGCATTTTCACCAAGCACTATTAGCATAATTCCTTAAATGGATCAAGGGCTTTCTCTCTTCGGTAAGGATCCTGGAAGCATCAGTAATTTCAGAAGAAACCATTTCCTTTGTTTGATAATGATGAAAGTAGTTGAAGATATCCTTTTTATTGCTTATTCTCTTTTGCAGACCGTTTGACTTTTCCCCACCTCGCTAAGTAGTTCCCGACGCCTTTGAGAACTTGGCATTATTTGGTGTTGCTTATTAGCTAGGTGATAACCACAATAAGATCCTCTATGATTCTTCTCATTCTTTGGGTGCTTCTTATTTGAGGTTATTAATTTTTCTTTAGTCACATGATAAATGTTCTCATAAGAAGTGGTTAAGAAGTCACCCCTTAAAACTTGGGATCTTTTGGTGAGAACTTCTTTTGTAGAATACATGGGCCTTTTAGAGCTAGTATTCAGCTCAACACCGATAGCTTTACTTTTCAAAAAATCCAGAGACCTATAAGGTTTCCCAAATATTTTTTCCTTTTAATAATAATTTTCCAATACATCTTTCTAATTTTAGTTCGAAGATTATTTATTTTGTATTTAATTGGATTTCCCTTCTCATTCTTTTTGCATTTAGTTGAATTTTTCTTCTCAATCTTAGGAAAAAGTCACCTTTGTTTCTTTGTATTTCTAAAGCAAAGGTCAGAGATGGCCCAATATGAAAGGGGTTGATGCACCATTTATCAGGATCACAAGGGCACATTTTCCTCTTTTTATATTTTATTATATGTAGTGCTTTCAACTTCGGCACTATCTCCTTATGTTCCTGAATATCTCTTGTAATTCGATACTGGAAAGTTAATTCAATTATCCTTGATTTAGACAATCCTTTTTCTGGATGAATCATAGTTTAAGGGAACTCGTTTGGAGTTAGAAGGAAGTAGAAGTATGCATATGGAGCGATTAAGTCTTATAAATCCTCATTATGAAGGCAAGGGTAGTTCAACAAAATCAGTGGTTCGAATCATTCTTGTAATGCCATAATAAAATAAAAAATCGTTAATATTTGTAAGAATTCAAGTTTTGGAAGTTTTACGCTAGCTTGAAGAGATGAGCTCAAGGTATTGTAACACCCCGTATTTTTAACAACAATAAATAAGGATAAATTAAAATAATAATTAACTTAATATTCGAAATTAAGGGAAACGGACTGCGTCATTGTGTCCATCTCGAAATTCGAGTCAAGATAGACATTTGGTTTGCGTAAAACGGACACCGTATGAAGAAGTTATGAGGATTTTAAGTTTGTAAACGCACAGAAGAATTATATATATACATATGAGTCAGAACCTTATCAAAAATCGTTCAAAAAACAAAATCTCGCAAGGTGGCAAATTTCCCGCTCTAGGGGGTCGACCCTCCTAGAAGGGTGTCGACATCGGGGTCGACCCCCTTAAGGGGTGTTAACACCAAGGTCGACCCCCTTACAGGGGGGTTGACACTCCTAGGGCTGACGTGGAAGTAGGTTTCAGTGGTGCTGGCAGCTATAAATAAGTGTCCATTTCTCCTGTTTTCTTCATTGGAAATCATGGAGGCCAAATGCTACGGGTGTCTGAACTGAGAAGGATCCTATCTTCTACAACAATCAACTTAATCAAATCAATTAGAGATTTAAAATCCATTCTTTTTCTATTTTCTAATCCAAACTCTATGAGTTCCTAGTTACTTTAGATTTAAATATTTAAAAGTAAACGTGATATGACTATAGTTTGCATTTGTTCATGTGCCAATATTATATTGGATCCATTTTAAATTACGAACATATGGCATTCTATGTGTGGATCTTGGCCTTACTTGTGTTAGATCTATTTTTAACTATTGGATCTAAATCTCTATCTTGTCGGATCTAATGTAATTTCTATGACATGTTATGATGTGGATGTTGACCTTATTCGTGTTAGATCTATTTTTTACTATTGGATCTGAATTATGTGGACATCTAAATTATTAATCAGATCTAGTTTATCACCTTATGCCTATCATATTAGATCTAAACAAGTTGGACATCAAAATTGTTAATTTATATCTTATTATGCTTATTATGTCATCATAGTTATGTTAGAATTAGTTAACTGCCCTAAGTTCATCAGATTCATGCTCATATGTACACCTTATCACCATGTTAGTTTATGTTTATGTCAGAACAATCACTATTGTCATTTTTCCCACCACCTTTCCCTTTTATTGTTTATGGCTTAGCTACCTTCTAGCCTAGATGCCGCCAAATATATGTGAATGCGTTAGTTAGGAAACAGAGGAAAAAGGTTAGAATTGGCATAATTTAAATACTGTTTATATGAATTGGACATATAATTTAAAATGGGAAAAAGGGGCATAATGACCTATAAAGACATAGGTAAAAATTGGATAAGAATGAAATGTCTAATAATTACAATAAGAAATTTTAATTGCACTTATGACATGAGGTTAGGTTGCAATAGTGGTGGAAGTCTGCACGGACCTGACCGGCATATCCAGCAACCACTAATGTTGAACCTAATGTGAGAGGTCTAAGTGCGCAAATACAAGACGGGTTATGACACGAGGTTCGGCCCAACTTATGGAAGAAGTCTGCCTGAAGCCGACCGGCATATCCAGCATCCACAAGTGGTACGCCTAATGTAGGAGGTCCAACCCATTATAGACCATAAATGGACATGGTAAAAAATTGGACTACTTAACCTAATCTAATCCATAGGGATTGTATGATTATGAACTAAAGTTAGGGTTAAGTAAAATTGGTTGGACAGTGGGTGGGTTATGCAAATCTGAGGGGGTGGGTAATATTTACATATAGGCCCACAAACTTAACCTAATAAGGTCATGTAATTAAAGACACCTAGTGATATACATGATCGGTGAGAATAATAAAGTTATGTAATTAAAGACACCTATTAGGGTAAACATAACTAGTGGAAATGATAAGATTATGTAATTAAAGACACCTAGTGGTATTCATAGCCAATGAAAACCTAGTGGTGGATACAAGATAAAATGGGAGAACTTGTATCATATTGTGTGGGACCCATTTTAGCTAGTAACCCGGAGTAGGTATCAAACATGTACTCTGAACTAGGTTGGAGCAGGGGCACACTTACTGGACTGATTGTAAGAGATCCAAACGTGGAGAACGGTGTGGGCGGCGCAAACCGACCAGGCTATGTGCGTGCATGAGCTGGGCAGAGGGGGATAAGACGACCGTGACACTTGTAGATATGGGGTTGTGCATATCAGCGGAGGGTTGCCACTTTAGGACGTGATACATCCTACAGTGGGGCCGACACAGAGTTTCTATGCTGATTAAGTAGCCGATCGATTAGGGTAGTAGTTATGATACATTTGGACGTATGCCTAAGTCTACCACCTTATAGTGGAAGGGATCATCTCATTCTGGGTATACTAGTAGTAGTGCAGTGTAATCATTAGGGAAGCGTATACACCTTATCATGTCTACCTTGTCATATCTGCCTTTTATGTAGTTATCTCTCTCTTATCCACTTTATATGCCTGTCATGCTACTTTTATTTATTTACTTGCTAAAAGTAACTGGACTTGCCAGACACCCTTTTTTGTTTCCTCTTCTTTCGTCCGTTTCCCCCCTCCCCAGGTTCTCAAGGCGGAAACCCTCAGGCTTGACCGTGATTCTGCTTACTTTTGCTGGAGCTGCTGAAATGTTTGACTCAAACTCCTATCCTTGTTGCTATGGCTATATTTTATTTTTAGGGAATTTTATTTCTTTTATGTAATCTGGTGTTTTTGAAGTACAAGACAGAAGATTTTTTGCTGTAATGGGCTTTTGTATTTCAGGCATGTGATGTTTTGGACCATGGTATCTTATGATAAATAAAGTTTTATTCCGCTGTTATTATTATATATGTCTGTCTTGTAATATTTCCATTCTGTTTACTATAACGCTTCACAAAACTTAATGCATTCCCTTTGTGAGTGACATTAACGGACGTGGGGTGTTACAGGTATGGAGTCAATTTCCTTTCACAAACTCGATTCGTCATTTTCAGTTCAGGTCGTAACCCCAGATGGATTTGAACCAACACCCATGTGTATTGAATCAAGTCACATAAAACAAATACTATGGAAGTATGCTAGGCCAGTTCGAATATCTTTTACGACCAAAAATATGATTGCAAGTTCACAAGTCAAAATACAAGTTTTATTCCGCTGTTATTATTATATATATCTGTCTTGTAATATTTCCGCTCTGTTTACTATAGCGCTTCACGAAATTTAATGCATTCCCTTTGTGAGTGGCAGTAACGGCCGTGGGGTGTAACACTTGGTATCAGAGCTGAAGGTTACCAGATCAGATAAAAGTTTTTGAAAGCTATTTTCAAAAAGGTTTTAAAAGAAAGCATTTTCAAAAAGAAAAATCTGTTTTGAAAATCATTCCCCAAAAAGCCATAAGTAATATCTTTCGATCCCTTGTCTGAATCTCTTTCGTTTTCTTTTTCAGCATGTCTGGGGAACCCAACATTCCAGAGGGCGTTATGATACCAGGATGGTTCCGTAGGTATCTGGAGGCCATGGCACCTACTGAATGCCAAGGAAACATTCCTCCCTCAGCTGCACACGTTGCTCCTCCTCCTCCGCGTGTAGACAACTTCTCAAAAATCTGCAAAGATTTCCGTGCTATGGGAGGGAAGCCGTTTTATGGAACCGAGACGTTTGTGTAAGCTAGGAACTTGCTCAAGGAGACCGAGGACTTGTTTGTAATCATTGAAGTAGAGGATTGAAGAAAGATTCAGTTACCAGCTTGGCTATTGAAGGATAAAGCTTCATTTTGGTGGGAGTTAAACCAAGCAGGCCATCCGGTGGAAACTTGGGATGACTTTAGACAAAGGTTTGAGATGAAATTCCTTTCCCAAGCTGAGAAGAGCATGCAGATGGAGAGGTTCTTAGCACTCAAACAAGGGAACTTGACGGTTAAAGAGTATGTGAACAAATTTAACCAACTGGCAAGATTCGGAATGGAACTGGTAGACACTCCACATAAGAAGGCTTTGCAGTTTGCTAAAGGTCTAAATGAACCCCTTCATGGGTTAGCCATGTCCCACATCCTAATGGGATCCACCTTTGAAACACTTGTTGATATGGCCTTGACGTATGAGGAAGAGAAAGGGGAAAAGAAGGAGGTTAAAGCTGAGGAAACAACGCAAAACAAGAAGACGTGGCCCAAGAAAGGACAAAAACACAACAACAGAAGAAAGGAGGAAATAATGACAAGGGTAAGGGGAAAAGGAAGTGTCATAGTTGTGGGAAAGAAGGTCACTTGATCAAAGACTGTAAAAGAAGGAAGAACACCTGCTTTGACCGTTAGAGGTCAGATACTTTGCTAGGGAGTCCCCGAAGAAACAGGGATCACAGGGACAAGGTCAAAGGGTGTAATGGCCCAAATTTCCGTACCCTTTGAGTTACTAATAACGCCACACGTCCAACCCAAATGACACAGAAATACGAATCATTAGTAGAAAGAAGTTAGAGGATGAGGAATAGAAAGAAAGAAAAGTTAGAATAGAAGAAAAAAGAAGAACACAAATCTCACAGCGGAACGAATAAAATATATTAAATAACATAACTTTTGAAATACAAATCAGTAACTGTATATACATACCATTATCAGAGCACAACAGTTATTCCTGGAACAGTTATAAACACCTGTTTCCAGATACAACATAGTACACAGCGAAAACATGATAGTCTATAGCTAATTGGTGAAGCCTCCTGCTTCCAGCCCTTCCAAGTGAATCTGAAAAATCCCGACTACTTGACTGCCCGTACAAATTTGGGCACCCAAGAGTTTAGGGAAAACAAACAAAATAAACTCTGGGTCAGTCATGGGACTGGTGTGAGTAAACTCCAACCATTTGTTTAACTTTCAAAATCCTTTCGAAAGAAAGGATAATAGTAAGACCAACCCACACATAAACATGGACGGTTTTTACCTTACTATAACCCAAAACACTTTGATACGAAAATCCAGTGATATTATAATAATGTCTACATCAAATAAATAGAATCTAGCGGAACGCTTGCATCTCATGCTCCACATATAATATAAAACCAAAAACCATAGGGCTCATATTGGAGATTGGATTTCCAACATGACAAGGTATGGAACCACCTTTCGATAGTGTATTTCTAGAGGGGAATACACTGGGTTCAACAAGAACATCTTGCAACCCGGCTCACACATGACTGACCACTCATTTCGCTTGAGTGTATCAAATGTATATCACCAACGGTTGGGATCAGCAACCGTTTCCTGAATGGGACAACATCGATAGATTAAAGAAGAAAATGGAATTTCTCTAGATAGGTGATTATACACCCTAATGGGAGCGACCCACATAGCCATGCTGCCTCCTCAATTTTTGTCATTTCCCGGTTGTTGAGGCCTGAGGCTACGATTTCTTATCATTCATTGATAGCACAATCACTTTGAATGCCACATTGTCATATCCGTAAATCACTAATTGATTGCACAAATATATTATGGATATTATGCTAAGAGAATAAATTCTCCGTCACTATATATATTTGTGCAGAACAACATATGCAATCATTGGAAATACTCTGTCAGACATTCGTCCATATACGTTCGTTCTGCGATTGAACGAAACCGAAGGCACAATTTTAATAGAAAAAGCCCTTGCACTTTACTCCGTCTTTGATTATCTTCATATAATCTGATTCGCAACGCTACTGCCTATACGGAGTGGTTCAAATCCAACCGGTCTATCCATATTGACAATGATATTGGCAAATACTTTGTGACGACCCCAAATCCCGTACTGACGGTGACAAGGGTAATCTTTGGAATATAACACAGAAACAGATAATAGCAGAATAGAAATAAATAAATAAACCAGATAATGAACAAATAATCACTGGATAAACAATAATCATCAGAGTTACACAGTATACAGGATCATAACTTAGTACAAATACAGTTCAGCTATACATAAATGTCTACAGCGGATACAAACATAATATGTACAATAGAAGCTGAACAACATAAAAAAAGATAAATGATAGAATCCATCTTCAGCTCCAGCTATCCAGAAAGAGCCTGCTAAAACCTGGATACAAGGCTGCCCGTGTAGGAAAAGGGGGCACCCGAGTTTGCAAGTGAAACAAACTACGAGTCAGTCATGGGACTGGTATGAGAAATCTACTTAACACATTATACAATATGGCTAATCACAGGACCACGCCACTTTCGCGGAACGGGTTTACTCCATTGGATTGCCAGTGCTTTAAAACAATTATGTCTTTTAAACATCGCAATGCTTTTTATAAAAATGAAGCTATTATAGGACTCAGTTCCCATCACACAATGCAACGCAAACCGGAGGATAGAGTTTTACCTTTTAATGGCCAAAATATGCTTGATACGAATAAAACAAAAGCATTTGATATTATTACTAGTGTTTACATGTTTCAAAAACAATTTCGAATCATAGCTATCAATCATAGACGACATGGGTACCATATATCATGTCGTCATATAAATATATATATACAATCAAAACCGCACCATCACGTATTTGGAAATTGGATTTCCGTCATGAACCAAGGCAAAAGATAGTCCTTACCGACTTCGAGAAGCTCTAGCCCGCCCCTCAGGATCAGAGCTCGAGCGACCCTTGGATCGTCAGGGTCGGTCCACACGGAGTGGATTAAAATGCCTGAATAATGCGTTTCCCCACCCTTTGGGGTGTAAATGAGCCAACGAATGACTCCATCGGTCCCGGATCGACCGATATAACCGAGGCGCCTCGCAATAGCAACAACCACATAAGTCAAACTCGTCAGGGCGTGTAAAACCACTGACGCCACTTCTAACTAGAAGGAAACGCATGCCCTCCCTGATGTCCTCTCTCGTTTCTGGTTCATACCGGGGTGTGAGGTTCGCGAATTCACGTTATACACAAAGCTACGCCACACAGGCGGTGCTTTGATCATCAACCACAAGACTTTGCTTTTCAACAGAAGCCCTGATCACTGCATCTTAGCATGCCACACAGGCAATTTACACCATGCAACCGATGGCTATCAATCACACAGAATAAATTCCAATGTCAGACACACAGTCCATTTACAAGTCCGTTCTGGGTCTGAACGAAACCGGAGGCACTATATACCTCGCAAACCCATCGATCTCCACGTACGCCTGGACGATCACCACTCATTATCCATATTTCGGGATGCCTCCCAATCAGGACATCAGTTACCATCCAAACGAGGTGGAGATCTCCGGTGTTCGACCACCGTCTTCATCTTCGATTTCTTATCGTCGATTCAGTTATTCAGAATGGGATAAACCCGGTCTTTCTGAGCAACTCGCATATATAATAAACAAGTGCAACACAAACACACATACACATCATTTCAATTCATTAGTCGCTAACCGTAAATCAGTAAGAGAACGATTTCCCAAATATTAACCCCGAAGGTCGAAACCAACATCAGATCAACACCCAAGAAACCATTCGACTTAGCCAACCTTCAGTTAGTTTCTAAATTTCGCATCCATATCATTTATAATATTTTATAACGATTTATTGCTATTTTTATTTATTTTAAAATAGCCAATTTATTCAAAACGTCGCTTCGGGCCATAACGCGGCCGTGGCGCTGTTTTTCTTCAGATTCGATTTACACATATATGAAAATCTAACCGTTGGATCTTCACAAAATTTACATCATTAGAAAGATCTTTTCAAAACGAATCCAACGGTTCCAGTTTCGGGAAAATCCGACGGTCGGATCTCCCGGTATAATCGTTTGAAGTTTCGATTTCAAAATACGAACTGCAGCGTCGTTATTCGATTTAATATAATTATATTTATATATATATAAATATAATCCATTCTGGCATTGTTTTTCTTCAGATTTGAATTAAACCTTCCAACCGTTGGATTTTTACAAAGTTGGTGTCGTTGGAAAGATGTTTCCAAAGCGAACCCAACGGTTGCAATTTCGGGAAAATCCGATGGTCGGATCTCCCGCACTAATCGTTTGAAATCACGGTTTCAAAACACGAACTGTAGCTTCGTTATTCGATATATTTTAATTATATATATATAAATATAATCGATTCTTCGATTTCAAAACTATAAGCTTTTCATACATTTGATAAAAATGATATTTTTATCCAACTGTCTTCTATTTCAACACTTCACTATTTTTAACAATTCATGTATATAATAAAAATATGATTTTTATTGTTAAACAATTTATTTCAAAACACAACTATTTTATATAGTTCATATAGATGATAAAAATATGATTTTTATTATAAAACAATTTATTTCAAAACACGACTATTTTATATATTTCATATAGATGATAAAAATATGATTTTTATTATAAAACAATTTATTTCAAAACATGAATACCATTCAACACATGAATTTCTATTCAACGAATGAATTTCAATTCAACACATGAAGTCTTTCTATAGTTTATATATATAGATAAAAAGGTGATTTTTATATTTAAAAACACGAATACCATTCAACACATGAATTCTATTCAACGAATGAATTTCAATTCAACACATGAAGGTTTTCTATAGTTTATATATATCGATAAAAAGGTGGTTTTTATATTTAAAACACGAATACCCTTCAACACATGAATTCTATTCAACGAATGAATTTCAATTCAACACATGAAGGTTTTCTATAGTTTATATATATCGATAAAAAGGTGATTTTTATATTTAAAACACGAATACCATTCAACACATGAATTCTATTCAACGACTGAATTTCAATTCAACACATGAAGGTTTTATATAGTTTATATATATATCAATAAAAAGGTGATTTTTATATTTAAAACACGAATACCATTCAACACATGAATTCTATTCAACAAATGAATTTCAATTCAACACATGAAGGTTTTCTATAGTTTATATATATAAAGTAATAAAAATGTGATTTTTATTGCAAAACAATTTATTTCAAAACATGAATGTCGTTCAATAGATGAATTTCTATTCAACACACGAATATAGTTTCAACACATGAATATTATTCAAAACTTCGGCAGCATAACGGCAGGGTAGTTAAAACCGGGGCCGTCCCTAGTACGACTCCTCGCTCTACCATAAAGCCTCGCAGCTTTTGACAATGGGGAATCATGCATCTAGTTCGCACGCAGGCGGCATGTATATATTTTTCATTTCCACAAACTAGTCCTATGTGGTTTCAACCAAATAATTCTCAACCACAAATGGGTATTTTTCAACCACAATCAATCAGTTTCAACCACAAACAATTATAATCAACCATTCGTAATCAATCAATTTTCACACCAATCACAATCAATAAATATCGTCCATGGTTTGTAGACGAGGGGCGTATACATATATATATATATATATAAGCATTTCACTTCTATTTCAACACATATATAGTTTTTACAACGCATATATAACTTATACCTCGAACGTACGACCTATACAACGCTTATACAAGAGGTGTATAACGCTTATATAACTCATACATCGACTATATAATTTATACATCGTCGTTTTCCATATCGTTTATAAATTAGAAATCTCACATTGGGTTCCACTCTACCAAAAATAGCAGAAGGCTCAGAAAAACATGCGGTCTCTTCTAGAATGTAGAAGACGTCCTTACGAGTCCACTGTCTCTTATTTCACTGAATTTCGTCAAGAAACGAAAAAGATATGATTTTTAGAAGTTTGCCACACTTTACAGTGTTAAAATCAGTTTGAAATTAACAAAGCCATACCTCTCAGTTTTTGATTCAAACCTAGGTTTGAATTTAACTTCCAATTTGTTGCTCGATACGAGGATCGGGCTTCACGACGTCGAAGAGCCAGGTGGGGCACACGTGCGCCAGGAAGGGGGCCCACTTCGGTGGCCTCTGGCGACGGCGGCGTCGGCCTGAAGGTCGAAACTTTAAGGGGGTGCTGCGTTCGATTCACTCAACAATAATTGCTGCTCCTTATACAGATTTGAAGAGGAGATCGAGAGCTTTGGAATGGATCAAGAATTACACGGTTTCATTGAGAATTGGAGGAGGAATCAACCCGGAAAGATTTGAGCTCTTTCCGCCGTGCGTCGATGAACATCGGGGAGAGAGAAAGATTATGTGGCCCAATGAATTTTTTTTATTTTTTTTTATATATTTTCAAAATTCTAAAATACCCCTCTTCACACACGAACACCAATCCAAACCCAACGACTGTCGTCCCTAGCGTTTTACCCCCATTCCGAACACAATGGGATATGTTTCGTAGGCCCATTTGACTGTTTCAGTCAGTTTTCCTTCAAATTAAAATATAAAACATTCAACATTTAATTTGAACGTACATTTCAATTTGCCAGGGCCACAAACTGATTCGAAAAATTCCAGAAAAATAAATCTGGCTATGTCTTGATGATACGGTCCCAACAAAACTAGTTTCATCGAATTCTGAGACCGTTTGCAAAAAGGCCCATTCTGGTCGATCCAATTTAACTGTAATTGACCAAAACACATTTTCCTTTGCCACGCTCACATACTAGCTTCAAAAATTATGAAATTTGAAATCTAGCAATAATTTGACATCTCGGATCCAACAAAAGTGGTTTCGTCGAATTCCGAGGTCGTTTGCAAAATGGCCATTTTCACGTGCTATATAAATTCTATAGCGACCTTTCTAAAAATTCATTTGGCCATAACTTTTGCTTCCCGCTATGAAACTTCGATTTTTCAGATTTGTTAGAAAGATATTCACTAACAGATTTAAATATTTTTGGTTTCACTCAAATCCATTTTGTTTTGCACCCGGTACAGTCAGTCAAAGTTTGAATTCAAATTTTGAAACTGCCGCGCCATTTCAGGCCTTGTTTATAATTAGAATTAATTATTTTCATTTTCAAATGTCGATTCAAACTTACTTTTCATCGCTATTATTTAAAATATTTATTTTAAATATTTAAAATCTACTAAAATAGCCAATTTAAAATTTTTAAATTGGTTCAGATTTTCCGGGTCGTTACATACTTCGATAGTCGGTTATTTAAAATCGAAGAAAAATAAACAAACATTCCAACCAACAAACAAATCACTGGGCCTCTTAATTATTATTTCATTAATTAAATCACTTCTTCATTTCCTTACAAATATTTGTTAACCAAATATTTTCAATAATCACCTTGGTCTCTTACGCTGTTTGGAAAACATTTCCATATTTCGCCATCTTTTATTTTCTATACTTAGAAATATCTTTTATTAATAACTGGAAAATATCCCAATTACTTCTCCGTTTCACGACCATTCATTTCTATACTTAGGAAATATTTATTTTTATATTTCCAAAATTCCACTTATTGGGTTAAAACGAATGTTGTATAAAACATTGTTACAACAACCCAAAATACTGCATTCAACTAAACTCTTTAAACATCTCTCTTTGAGACTGAATCTTGCTATTTATCAGTTAATAATGAAATTAATCAAGTTGGGATATAATTACCTCTCAGACCTTGACTGAATAACATCTTTAACTTCAAAACAGACAAGACCACTTATCTTAAATCATCAACACCATAAAAACCGCTTATTCATTTTTAAAACATATATATATATATATATATATTTCTCTTTCTATTATCAGATTTTTGATTTCATTTTTGTTTATAATATTCTATTTTCAAGTTCCTTTCCTTATCGGATTCTATATGTATTGTTATATAGATTTCTAATTATCTTAAAAATATTCTAAATCCTTAAATTTCCAGAAAATTTCGCCATAACCTCATTTGTACCAGTCGATAGTTCAAACCTCAACTCGCCTCTCTAGGCCCTTTCCATTCAAAAAGAAAATCAAAAAGCCAAAAGGCTTGCCGATTCGGCGCATAAAACCTCATATGGAATTTAAATGTGTACCTTTTGTCGGGCACTAAATTTATAAACTTCATTCTCTTCATTCCATACATTTTTAACACATATGCGTCAATTTCTAATTTATTCCAACTCAGTTTGGTCATTTTAACATAATTCGCTAATTTATTCTTTAATTAACTCTTTTGCCTATTTCACTTTTCAACTGAACATATCACATTCATATACTAATTTTAATTTAGTTATAAACTAATTGAATTCCATTTTGAATTCAAGTTTCATATTCGATTTCGAATATAAATTTTCAACCCAATTTACTTATCCAAAGCCCAATTTCAATTCAAACTCCATTAACTAATTATTCTTCAAACTAGTTAATTCTACTCAATAATTAACAACATCAGATTTTTGTTTCAAAAATCATTTCATTACTCCATTTGAGTTGAGATATATTTTATAACTCAAATCTGGATTTTTCTAATGAAGATTCGGATTTTTATTTGCTTAAAATCCTTTTATTTATTTAAATGAACCATTATGGTTTTATAATGGTTATGGCACTGCTTTTCTAAAACTTTGATTTTGACATAACTCAAAATCTATATGACGAAATCCAGATTTTTCTCTTTCATTGGAAAATTATTATCAAATCGGTCCTGATGATTCTTGTTTCAAAGAATTCTGACTTAAAGTGAGTCCCGTATACTCAATTGAAGTTCAGAACGCCATTTTACGAACTGTCGTGCTGCGGCGAGTTCGTTTTAAATATATTTAATATATAAACGTTTTAAACTTCGTTTATATATAAATTCTAACTCCATTCTAATATACTTTAATATATTTTAAACCAATTTTCCAAATTCAACTTAATATTTCGGATTATCTATAATTGTCGATTTTCCCTTACTCGGTAATAAATTTATTTATCCTTCAATCTTCTATATTTAATTCCAATTCCTTTTATAAATAATTTATATATAAAATTCGATATAATCGAATTTCAATTGTAAACCCATTGGATTTTTCTCAATTCAGCTTGTATTTCGAATTCCGAAATATAATCAATTATTCTATTTCAAAACATTTCCCCATTTTACTTTTAAATTCATATATGAATTTAAATATTTTAAATTATCCAAATGATAAATATTCAACTTTCTCTATAAACATCGTTTATATTATCTGTTTATATTTTAAACAAGTCTCATTTCAAATCTATTTGAAATTATAATTTCTACTTTGGAAAAATAAATTTCCCTTTTATAATTCACACTCGTATTTACGTTTTCCCAATTATCCAATGATAATTATTTCCCTTCATTTATAAACAACGTTTATAAATTCATTCAGTACCTTGATTATCTAATGAAAATCGTTCCATTTTATTTATAAACATCATTTATAAATATACTTCAATTTCCTGCGTCATTTAACTTATAAACATCGTTTATAAACTCATCACTTCAATTTCCTGTATTATTTAATTTATAAACATCGTTTATAAATTCATTACTTGTTTAAATCAAGTTAATATTTCTATAGTTCATTAAAAATTCAAATTCTAATTTTAAAAATAGATTTCCCCTTTTAAATCTCAAATATCCTTTTCACGATATTTTTATATATCAACATTTTGGCCCCAGTGATATTTAAACAATCAAACCACTCAATTATCAATCAACACATCATATATAATAATATATGTGAAAACAAACAAATAATAATATTTTTGAGGAATCCAGCTGGATCCCTCCAACCTGTTTTTCCTGCATCCACAGACGTTAGCCAACATAAATAATACCCATCCTATTTCAAGGCAGGATATTGCGGTATAGAAGGTCATCCACTATCATAGCGTGGGGCGCATAGGGTCATCCACTATTGGTACTACGGGCATCCACTAATGGTACTGCGGGAATCCAATCAATCACCAATATATATATATATATATATATAATAGCCACAAACACAAATCCTACATAACTAATATATTTTTAACAGCCAAATAATATTTTAATGCAACCAAACAACCAACAATTATTTTAAATAACTAAAAATAATTCTAAATAAATAAATGAATTGAGTGAGATTTACTCACTTGATTTTCCTTTGTCGAATATCCGTTTAAAATTCCATATCGTCTCAGCTATGCATTGTCTTATTATCACCTATGATTATTTATTTTATTTATCGATTAAAAATTTATTTTAAATTAACTACAAATGAATAAATAAATTATTCTATGTAATTTATATTTTGTAAAAACAGTATATACCTTATTGCCTCTGCATATTACTCGACGAACCACGAACAATTCGACCATCATTGCCTGATTTCAATCCCAAATTGACTTCGACAATTCATTTAACACCTACTACTTCACTAAACCCAATCTCTAACAACTTCACTGAAATCAACATCCTCTAACCTAGAGTCGCACACCACTTAAACAATACCCAGAATTGACAAGTAAATCCAAGACCGAGCCTCATCTCCAAAATCTAAAATCACAGACCCATTTAATTCCCTCTAAACTCCTTATCGCAAAGACAACGTAACCACCATTTGGGTCAAGTTCGGTTCTTATTCAGTGACGACTTGATCAGTAGAAGAGGATCAATCTTGTCATCGAGTATTTACAACCGGTTACCTTCCTTGCCATTACACTGTTCGTCGAACAACTCAGCAGTCACAACCGGCTTGAACACGTTAGCAGGCACTGCCATGGTATATGTTTCTCCAGATCCAAGAAAACCGCCAACCCTAACCTTCATTTCCACCTTCGAACTAGCCCAGAAGCTCGTCGTAAATTCTAAACTACCTCAAGCCAAAATCGCGAACTTCTTATCACTTATGAATCCCTCGTCACTTCACCTTCGATCTGCGCTCCCCTGCCAAGTCGCGATGTTATTCCTACTCCACATGAAGGTCTCGGCTTTTACTGATTGAAGACCGTAACGAAATCCCCATCTCAACTCAACTACAAATCATGTCGTTTGAATTGTATGAGGCTCGCGATATTCATCAGCATAAGAACATTGTGATTTGATTCCGTTCCCCTCTTCTTCCTTTTTATAAATGGTTGCGAATTGATTTTTTAGTGGGGATGGCCATTTTTGCTGAAGCTTTCGTAAGATTTGTATTGCAAATGAAAATAAGAAAGCGAGCAGGAAGTTCGATTCTAAGTTAAGGAGTGAAAGAACGATTTAGATGAATCTTGTAAATGGAAAATGCACAGTTTTAATTTGCAAAGGAAAAGGATTTTTTTCCCCTCTGAAGATCCCAATGAAAAGTAAAAGGAGGGACTTAGTGCGTATAAATAGATGAGAGGAGGAACATTAAGTACACCAACATTTAATTCATGTTACCCAAAGTACAAACAAATCTTTTTATTTAATTTAAAAAGATTTTCTTTTCAATTCGATTTGATTTCGTTTTGACCGCGATTTGAATTGTATTAAATACGATTAGACATAAAGGGATTTTTATTCTTTTTAAACAGATATCGATTTGATTTCGATCCTATCCACTAAAAATATATTGGGATTCATAACTCAATATCACGAACTGCTATTTTAACCTAACGACCGACGTTTCAACGTATTTATACTATTCTGGACTCAACTAAATAGACTATAAAATTTAATTCGAACGTACATATAAAATAACCATATTAAGTTGATATAATATAATTTAAATTCAAACAAATAAATTCTTCGATAATAAATTATTATTATAATTCTAATTCAAACAGAAGTTTGTATTTTTTTATCTGAACTATTTTCAATTCAGTTTTAAATCTCGAATTGAATTATTTTTTGTATTACGATAATTTAATATATTCGATATTAAATCGAAATCGATTATTAAATCGATAACTAAATATAAAATTCATTTATATTACAAATTCAATATTTAAAACCATATTAAATATTTAAAATAAACTGTTCGAAAAATCCGGGTTGTTACAAAGGGCAGGAACTTCTAGAGGGCAGGTGCATGCTCTCGCGATCAGTGCTCCTGATAAAGGTAGAAAAATTTCTTTGGAAGGTTTAATTTCTCTTTCAAACCATCATATAAGAACACTATGATTCTGGCGCTTCATATTCATTTATATCTTGTTTTGTGGTTGAATATCTGCACTTAATTACTAGTATGGTAGTGGATCACGTAGTGTTCTCAAGCCCCATTGGCGGTTCGGCTCATTTATCTATGATTTGTCGAGGTTTGAGGATATCTCTGTTAGGCATCGAGTTTGAATGCAACGCATATGTGCTCGGGTTTATGGGCTATGGGTTGATTCTAGGAATGGATTGGCTTACCATGTATGGTGCCATTCTGGATTGTGAGAAGAGGGTTGTTAGGCTTCTGACTTGTCATGGAAGTACCCTCGAGATTTTTTGTGACCCCCAAGGGTCTGTTATGCTTAGCTTCCGAGAGTCTCTTGATGCATCCATAGATGATTTGCAATCTGTTCCGGTAGTCCGAGATTGTTCTGATGTTTTTGAGGAGGTTTGGGGCTTACCTCCAAGGCGCGAGAATGACTTTCGTATATATCTGGTGGATAATGCAAAGCCAGTTGCATTACCAGTGCGCCATATGGCTCCAAGGGAAAGGAGGGAGCTGAGTAAGCAAGTAGGGGAGCTACTTGAGAAAGGATTTATCAGACGAAGCATATCTGAATGGGGTGCTCCAGTTGTATTCTCAACTAAGGCGGATGGTTCGCTTCATTTGTGTGTGGACTATAGGGAATTGAACAAACTCACAAAGAAGAATAGGCACCCACTTCCGAGGATAGACGACTTGTTTGACCAGCTTGTCGGAGCCTCGGTATTTTCTCAGTTAGACTTGGCCACGGGTTTCATCAGTTGAGGGTGGCTGAGGACAGTATAGACAAGGCTGCTTTTAGGACTCCGGATGGTTTCTTTTGAATGGCTAGTTATGCCTTTTGGGCTGACAAATGCACCTGCCTATTTTGTTGATCTGATGAGTAGGGTGTTTCGGGAGTTCCTAAATAAATTTGTCGTAGTCTTTGTTGATGACATTTTGGTATTCTTCAAGAGCGAAGAAGAGCATGCCCAACATTTGGGAGAAGTTTTGAAAACTCTCCGTGACCATCAGCTTAAGGCAAAGTTCTCCAAATGCCATTTTTTGGAGAAAGGAGGTGAGATTTTTAGGGCATGTAGTCTCCAAAGGAGGGATAGCTGTGGATCCCGCGAAAGTAGTTGCGGTGTAAAATTGGCAGATTCCTAAAAATGTAACAGAAATGAGAAGCTTTCTTGGGTTGGAAGGTTATCATAGGAAGTTCATTAAGGACTTCACGAAGATATCAGCCCTACTCACCAGGCTGACGAAGAAGAACTTGGCATTTTCATGGAATATAGATTGTGATGTTTCTTTCCAACGTTTGAAGAGGGCTCTTACAATAGCCCCAGTCTTGACTTTACCCGATGAGAACAAAGTGTTTACAGTTTACACTGATGCATGTGGTACATGGCTTGGTGTGGTTCTGATGCAAGAAGGAAAGGTAGTGTGTTATGGGGGTAGACAGTTGAGAGTCCATGAGAAGAACTACCCTACCCATGATCTAGAGGTAGCTGCCATAGTATTCGCGCTAAAGACATGGCGTCATTATTTACTTGGAGAGAAGTTCGAGTTATAAACCGATCATAAAACACAGAAGGATCTTAATTTAAGGCAAAAAAGGTGGATGGAGTTCTTAGCTTCTTATGATTTTGAAATCGCTTATACCCCTGGCAAGGGTAATGTAGTGGGTGACACTCTTAGTAGGAAGAGGATGGCCTTAAGTCCTCTGTTTGTGGAGAGGAAAAGCTTGGAGTTCATATCAACCTTTGATTTTAAACCCTCCATCGAGATTTTGCCTGACTTGTTTGCATCATTGGAGATACAACCAACTCTTATGGATCAGATAGGAGCTTCACAGCAAGGTGACCCGTAGATTTTAGACATTATAGATAAGCTCCAAAAAGGGGAGACTTCTAATCACCTCAGTCGATATACCATGGACGAAAAGGGGTGGTTGCGATGAGATGAAAGGCTCTGTGTCCCTCAAACTGGAAGCTTGATAAAAGCGGTCCTAGAAAAAGCCCACCATTCTAAGATGACTATTCATCTAGGCAGTGATAAGATGTACAGAGACATGAAAAGGGTTTTCTTTTGGGCTGGGATGAAGAAAGATGTGGTAGAATTTGTTTCTCAATGTTTAGTTTGCCAGCAAGTTAAAGCTGAGCAAAAGAAGCCCAGCGGTTTACTTCATCCTTTGGAGGTTCCTCAGTGGAAATGGGAGAGCGTCTATATGGATTTCATAGACGGTTTGCTTAGATCGAAGAAAGTCAACACCAGTATCTAGGTTATGGTAGATAAACTCACTAAGAGCGCTCACTTTATTCCAGTTAAGAGTAAGAGGACGGCATCACGGTTGGCAACAATCTATGTCCGAGAGATAGTTCGTCTTCATGGGGTACCTTCCAGCATCGTGGGCGATCGTGACCCCATCTTCACCAGTGAATTTTGGAGGATCTTGCAAGAAGCATTAGGTACACAGTTGTGTTTGAGCACGACTTATCATCCTCAGACCGATGAGCAAACGGAGAGGGTGAATAGAATTCTTGAAGATCTTTCAAGGCTATGTATCCTAGACTTCGGAGGTACTTGGGAAGAGCATCTTCCTTAAGTAGAGTTTGCTTATAACAATAGTTATCAAGCTAGCATCGGCATGGCACCCTTCGAAGCATTGTATGGATGACCCTGTAGATCACCACCTTGTTGGTGGGAATCTACAAAAAGGTTATTACTTGGACCAGATATGGTTAGAGAAACGTCCAAGAAGATTGATCTTATTCAACGAAGGATGAAGACAGCTCAAGAAAGGCAGAAATCCTACACATACAAGAGAAGGACTGACATCGAATTCGAAGCGGGAGACTTAGTTTTTATCAAAGTGTCACCTCTGAGGAACGTGGTTCGCTTCGGGTAGATAGGGAAGTTGGCACCTAGGTTTATGGGACCATTTCCCATAACCGAGAGGATTGGCCAAATGGCCTATAGAGCAAAGGTTCTAGAAAATTTATCTGGTGTTCATGATGTTTACCACATTTCTCATCTATGGAAGTGTTTGCATGACACCGCGGAAGTGGTTAAGCCAAGCATATTGGAAGAAATGGAAGTAGAGCGGGAGGTGACAGTCAGAGGAGTCCCTACCCTTATTCTTGGATCATAGGTTAAGAAGCTACGCAATAAAGAGATCAAGCTGATAAAGGTTCAATAGGGAGACAACCTAGAGGATGCGACTAGGGAGACCGAAGACAAGATTAGGCTTCGTACCCTTTTCTTTTCGAGGGTATGTTCTTAACTCCTTTTCCAAAATTTTATCTGTGCTTGTTTCTATCATTTGAATTTATCCTATCCATAGTATTTTCAACCTTTAGATAGGAATCCAATGGATGTAAACATGTGTTTGAGACATGTTATTTTGATGGATGCAAGTGTTTGCTAGTGGCTGCCTGTGGATGCATATACTGATATACACACATTAGGCACTAGATCGGCTCAATCACTCCCATACTGCATATGGATGTGTATGCATCTTCTTTTCTTTTATGGATGGAAATGGATGTATTAGCATACGGATGTTGCATTTGGATGAATGAGTGTGCACACATATGGAACTCACATGTTATAATAGGATTATTTGCATACATATTGGATACATGGCACTAACATACATTACATTAAGGAGGTCAACTGAATCAGTATACCGCCTGATCTGTGCATTAGTACTGGGACATATACACACACCTTTGCATATATTCATATAAGCATTAGAAATCTTTAAGGACAGTGGATGCCAGTGATCGATGGATGATGGATGGTAGGATATGCATTCTTATCAACTTAGAGATTTCGGGGACGAAATCCTTTGAGTAGGGGGAATGTAACACCCTGTATTTTTAACAACACAAAAGGAGGATAAATTAAATAATAATTAATTTAATATTCAGATTTAAGGGAAACAGACTGCGCCACTGCATCTGTCTCGAAATTCTGGTCAAGATAGACATTTGGTTTGTGTAAAACGGACACCGTATGAAGAAGTTATGAGGATTTTAATTTTGTATACGCATAGAAGAATTATATATATACATATGAGTCAGAACCATATCCAAAATCGTTCAAAAATCAAAATCTCGCAAGGCGGCAAATTTCCCGCTCTAGGGGGTCGAGCCCCTAGAGGGGTGTCAACACCGGGATCGACCTCCCTTAAAGGGGTGTCGACACCAGGGTCGACCCCCCTACAGGGACACCCCAAGGGCTGACGTGGTAGATGGTTTCAGAGGTGCTGAAAGCTATAAATACATGTCCATTTCTCCTGTTTTCTTCATTAGAAATCATGGAGGCCAAATGCTGCCGGTGTCTGAACTGAGAAGGATCCTATCTTCTACAACAATCAACTTAATCAAATCAGTTAGAGATTCAAGATCCATTCTTTTTCTATTTTCTAATCCAAACTCTATGAGTTCCTAGTTTCTTTTAGATTTAAATATTTAAAAGTAAACGTGATATGACTATAGTTTGGATTTGTTCATGTGCCTATATTATACAGGATACATTTTAAATTATGAACATATGACATTCTATGATGTGGATCTTGACTTTACTTGTGTTAGATCTATTTTTAACTATTGGATCTAAATCTCTATCTTGTCGGACCTATTATAATTTCTATGACATGCTATGATGTGGATCTGGACCTTATTTGTGTTAGATCTATTCTTTTACTATTAGATCTGAATTATGTGGACATCTAAATTATTAATCAGACTAGTTTATCATCTTATGCCTATTTATCATCTTAT
>JASFAX010004819.1:0-38193 GCA_030737875.1 Allium sativum
AATCCCTAGTGACCCTAGGTGGCATAAATCCTAAGTGAACACGCGATAGTTCATGGTAAGAAAACATAACCAGATCAAGGGTAGCAGTCCAAAATAACCTCAAGGACAAAACGGTACTACGTTGAAGTGGTATAGATTTACATAAGAAAGCCCGTACGGCCTACGGCAAAGGACTGAACTTATGCATGGAAAGAATCATACGAATCAGGAAACCTATATATACGATATATTAGGATGACATGGACCATTACATGACACTGGGCAAGAGACATTCATAGTTAACACATGACGCGGGCCGGGATACTAGTACGGGAGGTGCAGAGCGAATATACATGATAGGTACCTTGCGATATTGTACTTGATAGAAACCTGATGATGTGATACCTTGACTTATCTTGACACCGTAGTTTATCATGACACACTTGTTTATGTTGGTACAGTAGTTCATCCTGTTATTTTGGTTTAGCTTATCTATCTTGTCATCATACTTATGTTCATCTCAGTTCCTCATGCCAGTTAACTTTACTAGTTTATATACTGATAGTAGATAGGGCTTACCAGTCTTTATGACTGACCCCGTTTTGTTTTGCCTCTTTGTCTTCCGTTTCCCTCCAGGTTACAGGGAGGAAATGCTATTGTTTGTTATGACTTCTTCTGTTTGAAGGTCATCATGTATGGCTTGGACTTTTCTTGGCTATGGCTACTTTACTGTTTCACTTGGGGAATAATTTATGAAAAGGTTTTTATGCTTCTTTACTATTGCAAGACAGGTTTTCATGTAAGAAATTCTCTGATGTAAAAGGCTTTAGACCTTATTTATTAATGATATGAAAGTTGGTTTTACTTTCGCTATTTTATATGTTCTGTCTTGTAATATTTCTCTACATGTTTACCAATAATACCCCTCTAAAGCTAGTGCATTCCTTTGCGAGTGACCCTACCGGAGGTTGGGTGTTACATTTGGTATCAGAGCAGAAGGTTATCAGACTGGGCAAAAGTTTTTAAAACCTTCTGAAAACTATTTGAAAAACCGTTTACAAAGAAGCATTTTTCAAGAAAAGTTTTCAAAGGCTATTCCCAGAAAGCCATTAGCACTATCCTTTGTTTCCTTGATTTAATCTCTTTTCCTTTCTTTCCTCCATCTGTAGTCACAGTAGTTTTAACTGTGACTAATCCTTGTCTAACTACGTGAGTGTTTTCCCCATGCGATGGAGAAAGTTCTCGAGAGACCTGTTACCGAAGTTATAAGAAGGGATAATAAGAGCAAGGATAAAGGGCACGAGCTTAAGAATAAGCAATTTGTTGGTATGGCTTGATCCACAAAGGAAGATAAGGACAAGATCAGCGAGAGGGCAATTGTATGCTCTCATTTCTAGCGTACCTAAGAGAAATGGTATCGTTTCTGTTAAAGGCTTAGCCTTTCTTTTCTATCATCCCGTCCAGACTTTGTATTGATCATCGCATCATTTAAGTCTGCCTCGATAGTTAAGTCTCTGCACCTTAGTACTAGCATGGTAGAAGATCCCACTTTTGACCCGAAAATCTGGTTGGAGAGTCGGTCCATTTATTCATGACTTATTTGGAATTGAGAGTGTAAATGTCAAGTGTTGAGATTAGAAGCAATACTTCAATACTTCTATTGTTGAGCTATGGATGGATTCTAGGGATGAAGTGGTTATCCAGTAAGGGATGCCATTCTCGGTTTTGAAAGGAGGGTAGTTAAACTCTTAGCTTGCCTTGGTAATACCCTCGAAGTCTCGTGTAACCTTTTGGGTTCTGTCATGGTTAGTTACCTAGAATCTCTTGATGCATTTATCGGAAATCTCTGATTTGATTGAGTAACGTTCTCCACTAAGGCGGATGGTCCATTCCGCTTAAGCATGGGTTATAGGAATCACCCTAGTAAGTGCACGTGGTAACATGGATTGGCATTGGTAAACGAGATCCAGAATTCACTAGTGAATTTTGGAGAGCTTGCATGAGTACGTAGATATGGTTGAGCCAAGTATACTAGGGAAAGAATAAATGAAAGTGAAACGAGAGGCGACAGTGAAAAGAGTTCTGACTCATACCTTGGAAATAGGAATCAAGGAGCTACGAAATCATGAAGTCAAAGGCAGTCAAGGCACACTGGAATTAAGCTCAAGGAAATGCGGCTTAGACGCGCGTATCGTGTCTCTTTGTAAGAGTATATCGTTGATCCTTGGTTCTCTTGTAGAGCTTGCTTGCATGCTATCGCTTGGTGGATATCCTCTCGGTCCTGTTTCTGTTGCAAACCCCGTAAGGAGTTTGTCTTGTTTATCTCCTCGATCTTATCTTGGGAACCTTAGATAGAACTCTATGGATGTAAACATGTATTTGAAACATGTTATGATTGATATGGTTGCAAGTGGTTGCTCGTGGATGCGCGAATACACGTTAGATAATAGATCAACGCACTCACATTTTGCATTGCATATGCACGAGTATTTATACATGTTTGAATGTTAATGTGTTATCATGCGGATGTTGCATATGAATGAATGTTTGTGCACGCATGTAGTACTTATATGACTAGGATTATTTGCATACATGTTGGATTCATGGCACTAAACATACTTTGCATTAGAAAGATCATTCAGGCCTGATCATTAGCATTAGCTAAGGAGCATATACACACACGCTTTGCATATGTTCATATGGCATTAGAAATCATTTAAGAACAATGGTTGCCTGTGGATGGTGTTTTGAGTAGATGGATGATGGATGGTAGGATACGTTCTTCCTAACTTGGAGATTTCGGGGACGAAATCCTTTAAGGAGAGGAGAATGTAACAACCCGAATTTTAACAACACGTTAAAACAAGAAATCAAGGCAGAATTAAATTTTTAAATTATAATTAGGTAAAATGGACATCACCATTGCGTTCATCTCGGAAAAATACGCGAAATAGAGTCCGATTTTTCGAAAATCGGAGTCCGTATGACCAAGATATGGCCAAAACAAGATTTCAGCAGACTTTCTGGCAGACTGACCCGTGTCGACTGTAGTGTCGACACCCAAGTCGACCTGCCCCCCTTGTGTCGACTGTAGTGTCGACTTCCCCCCTGTACATGTCAACCTGGTCGGCCTGGGGTGGCCCAGAACCCATTTTTGAGGCCCGGGATGAGTTTTGATGGTCCGGATTGACTCTAGGGTTGATCTAAAGGCCCTAAATGGTTCCTACACTTGACTTCTTCCCCAAGACATGCTTTGGGTCTAGTTTGTTGGCTTGTGATGGATTTAGATACCTAGGATCTAAACTAGGGTTTATCCTACGGCCTAAACTATCCTAGTCTTCTATAAAAAGACCCCTAACCCTATCTTAAACCCTCATAAATTGATCCTACAACTAAACTATGCCAAAATTTCTAATGATCATGGCCTCCACTCAAGCCTCCATCCTCTTGTCATAAATTCTATCTTCATTCACATGAGAGATTACATGATCATATGAGTGTATGAGAGTTTCTATGTTCATATGAGAGCTTCTAAACTTGATTTCAAGGCAAATCTTCATCAAAGCAAGGATCTTTCTTATTATTTTCTCAAGGGTTTTATTGGAGCTTATTGATTTGGGGTTTTTTCTAGTGTGGCTTCATCTCAATCTTTTTATATATTGATTTGTGCCTTCATAGCATTGTAAACCCCCTCCTACTCTTAGATATTAACTATGAAGTTAAATGTTCATGTTGCAAGTTTTGGGTTTGAACTTGAGTAGGTTACATGCTTAGAAACTATCATGTTATGTGTAGATTTATCCTATGCATATTCATAAAGTCATCACCTTGATTTTGTGGGCTAAAAGCTATAAGCTTTATGTTGAAATGTTGCATTATGCAACATAAGAAATCTCTTATCCCTTAAGTTAACTTGCATAGAATGCTAGATGCAAACTTCTAGCCATTTTTCTATGTCATCTATCACCATGATTCACCTATATGCTAAGTTTTGGGGTTATGCATGTTTTTGGGGCTTAATAATGTAACATGCAAGTTTGTGAACACATTATGTCTCATATGCCACCATGTTTAACTTGCGGCCTTATACCCCTTTTGTCATACCTTTGCCAAGTTCCTTCTTTTAATCCATTATGCGTTGTTGCGAATGTATATGCGAGTTTAAAAGCGTTGGGGTTACGTTATGGGTAAACTTTAATGACATGAAACATGATTTGGGTAAATTGGTATAAACATGACAACATGTAATTTTGGCTATGAACATGGGACTTGAAAACTTGACACGTATGGTTTGTAAGTGTAATAAGACACTAGACCAAACATGAAAGTGGCCAACTCAAGGTTGGGTTGAGTTTGTAGCATAAATCTACCCGGACCCGCCCGGCTTAACTAGTGGCTACAAACAATAGGACCCAATGTAGGTTGTTGGTCATATAGCACTTAAAACCCGAGGTTAGACTAGGTTGTAGTGTAAATCTACCCGGACCCGCCCGGCTTAACTAGTAACCACAACAAAGTCTAATGTGAGAGGTTGGGGTGCATTAATCTAATTATTGCCACATGAAAAGGTTAAGTAATTTTGATTAATGAAACTTAACCGATATGACACGAATGGGTAGGTTAAGTTAAACCGGACTTGGTTCCTTAATGACACTTAACCATATAAGACAATTAGGGGATGGGGTTAAGTAATTTACACTTAACTAATCCGACTTGGTAATTAGATGGGGTTAAGTAACCTACACTTAACTAATCTAAACAAGGTAATTAGATGGGGTTAAGTAATCCATACTTAACTAATCTAACACGGTAAATTCGATGGGGTTAAGTAATTTACACTTAACTAATCCGACTTGGTAATTAGATGGGGTTAAGTAACTTAGACTTAACTAATCTAAACACGGTAATTAGATGGGGCTAAGTAACCTTCACTTAACTAATCTAAGCACGGTAATTCGATGGGGTTAAGTTAAACACTTAACCAATCTAAACTTGGTAATTTATTGAGGTTAAGTCGCCAATACTTAACCAACTTAACATGATAATTTAATGGGGTTAAGTAACTTATACTTAACCAATTATACATGATGATTTGATGAGGTTAAGTAACCCATACTTAACCAATCTAATATGCGGACCTGATAGGGTTAAGTCACAAGACCTTTTAACTTAGGCTTAACCATTGTAATACGATTAGTGGATGTGGTTAAGCTAACCCATAATTAACCAGTCCGACTCGATAATCTGATGGGATTAAGATAATCTATGCTTAATCAATCTAACATGATAATCTGATAGGGTTAAGACAAATAAATACTTAACCAATTTGAGTTGATAGGGATAAGTCATGAGCTTCTTGGTACACTTAACCAATTTGTAGGGCTAAGCCTTGAACTTGAGCACTTAGCCAATCTTGACATGATTCGTGGGCGGGTTAAGTCATGAACTTCAATGACAACACTTAACCCATTAGACAAAACCCTAGCTCATGGGACTAGGTTGAAAATCGTAGTTAACAAGGATAGTGGGAAGAGAAGCTAAGTGGTAAACCTTAGTTAAGGATAACTAAGTAATAATTCTTAGCCAAGGACATGGGACTAGTTCATAAATAGATACGGTAAGTCATCGCTTAGTATACGAGGAGGAGCAACTTATCTGACTTGGATAAAAAGCTCCAGCGAACTGGGTGACGAAGCGGTAGCTTCGGGGGACGTGAGGGTACTCTTGGTATCCCTCTGTGAGGTGGCAGGTGGTCCATGAAACCCGGCCTCACAGAGGTTAAGGTCTGCGGTAGAAGAGCCAAGAGTATGCCTTGGTTGCTATGCGAGCGACCTAAAGACTGGGATGGATTAGCGTGGAGTCGACGATACTTGTTTTTGCCCTGGATAGCACGTCGCCGACTACCTACCATCTTTAGTCAATCGTGTACGTACTGAAAGGCAGAGAACCCCCAACAGACCATGTTCTTGCTATCGAGTCATGGGTGAGGTTGGCCCATAGGAAAGTGGGGCTATAGTGGGGCCGGGATGTGGTTCTCATACATGATTTTTCTTGGATTGCCTTTCAGCAGTTGAGGGAGGGGTCACGTGGGACCATAGCCACGGATACAAAAACAGACCTTGATATCTGCATCAACAGACGACTCAAAGCTCCCGACCGAGTTCCGTATTTCTCGATTTGCCCTGGCACGGAACTCGGATGGCACATTGGGATACATGTGCGTCTAGACATGGAAAACGATTCACGATACATACGTGGGATAAAGGGCGCGGTTGACGGGTGGCATAATCCCTAGTGGCCCTAGGTGGCTTGAACCCAAAACACGGAAACGTTCATTAGGTAGCATAATCCCTAGTGACCCTAGGTGGCATAAATCCTAAGTGAACACACGATAGTTCATGGTAAGAAAACATAACCAGATCAAGGGTAGCAGTCCAAAATAACCTCAAGGATAAAATGGTACAATGTTGAAGTGGTATAGATTTACATAAGAAAGCCCATACGGCCTACGGCAAAGGACTGAACTTATGCATGGAAAGAATCATACGAATCAGGAAACCTACATATACGATATATTAGGATGACATGGACCATTACATGACATTGGGCAAGAGACATTCATAGTTAACACATGACGCGGGCCGGGATACTAGTACGGGAGGTGCAGAGCGAATATACATGATAGATACCTTGCGATATTGTACTTGATAGAAACCTGACGATGTGATGCCTTGACTTATCTTGACACCGTAGTTTATCATGACACACTTGTTTATGTTGGTACAGTAGTTCATCCTGTTATTTTGGTTTAGCTTATCTATCTTGTCATCATACTTGTTGTGACGGCCCGCCCCGCACCAACCGACATTTACTCCAAAAGTGCGCTGTACACATGTCCAGTTAGCACGGAACGGGTCGTTAGAAGGAAAAGGAAAAAGGGAATGAATCAGACGAGGAACTTGTAGAATGTCTCACAGCGCATGGGATAAAATATAATAATAACATACTTGACATAAAACAGGCGAGACAGTGCATAAGCTGATAACTAATAATCAATGTCAACGTCAGAGCAGCGGAAATCCAAATACAGCTTATTACAACTTTCCAAATTTACTGTCTCTAACAAAAGAAAACTAAAGTAGAAGATGCACCACCAATGCCCAAGCAGTGATCTTCAACAACACAGGGAGAATACTATATATATTACGTGGAAGCCTCCTGCTCGTCTCCGGATCATCTACCCGTGCATCACCAGCTAACCTGTCTCTAGTCTGCTCGTGTGAGCACCCAGAGTAATAAGAGGAGACATAAAACTCTGGGTCAGACATAAAGCCTGGTATGAGCGATAAGCATCTAAACAGAGTAATAACAGGTATACTAAACCATACCTGAACCTGGACCTGCAACCAAAGAGTTAGTACCACATACCGTACAATACTCCAAGGTGCCATAATGAATAGTGTAAAGAATACGGGGGTGGGGTGTGTATGTCATAATGATAGCAAACAAACCATCCATAGCAACCATCCTCACATCTCTCACTCAGTGCGTAAAGCATACGACATCTACCACTTTGGAACACTAGACAAACTGAGGTAACGACGAATCCCGACTTGTAGAAACCCTGCTGTGACCAAGCCAAACACTTGGAGTCATGACCAAACATTTCAATGACCCACTTCATTGGTCGTAGCCCTTGGTTCTACCGATGCCATAATGGCCCTGAATCCTCCTTCGTACCTCCTACCATAGTGGTCCAAAGCTATAGACGTCGATAACCCCTTAACACGCGTCCCGCGGCAAAGCCCAACCATGAAGCGAACTCGTTGATTCCCATCTGAATCTTGAGCTCTAACTTCTCATTTGGACTTCCTTTGCATCTCGGGTTTTGGTCATCATCTTTATCCGGATCGGTCTTCATTCAGTTCGTAGTCATCACCGTCGGATCGTGAATAACCTCCTCCCCTGCTCGGATCGTGGCACACTCTCCAGGTCGGGTCGCCATCATCGGATCGTGCTCCACCTTGGATCGGTTCGCGGATCGTATCGCCTTCACCAGGTCGGATCGAGTCGAGGCACTCCCACTGGTTCGGGTCGTGCTCCATAGCTCGTGGCGCTTCCCTTCAGTCGTGGAGGCACATCGGTTCGGATCGTGAGCTTCTTAAGTGGATCGGTTCGGGTCGGAGTAGCTCATGCTCACGAGAGACGGATCGGATCGCACCATCGGATCGGGGTCTTCAACCATCAGCGTATCGGATCGCGCCATCGGATCGCATCGCCCTTACTCCCACCGATCCGGTTCGGATGATTTCCTGCAGTTCTTCCAGCGAGCAGTTTACGCCATTCGACGACGTTTTTGACAAATCTAACACTTCTAATCAATCATAAAACACACCATAGAGTCATAGCAACATGTAATAGCAACCACAACAACAAACAACCATTCAAATGAATCAAAATGGATCAAAAGTGGCCAAAACTCCTTATTTTCCCTTAAGCATGTTTAAGTAAAACTGATCATGGGGTTAACAAAACTTAATCAAATCGAACCAAATTTCAACCAGAGGTATAAAACATTATTTAAGAATTTCTAAACATTTTTCCAGAATTTATTAGTGTATAATTTCACTAATCTTCACTAATTACCCTTAATTACCGTAATTAGTGCAAAAACTATGCAAATCACTCACCTTTGCCACAATAAAACTTTCAGATCTGAAGTGAACCTCTGATTTGCATGAATTCCAATATATAACAGCAGCTCTACCTCGGTCCTTGTGCTAATCCTCCTTGATTTGATGCCTCTAAGCCTTAATCCTTGATTAGGAAGTGATTTTGGGTGTTTTGAAGAGATTTAGAGAGTGGAGGCCATGGCTAGGTTAAGAGGAATGAAAGTGGCGGCTGGAAAATGTCTAAAGAAATGTTTTCTAACCCTAATCAACCCCTATATACCCCTAAACCCGAAATTCCCTTTTGGGCCTAGCTGTTAATCACCCGGTTAAGCCCAATTAAGCTGTTTTTCACCATCTGAAACTTGTTTCAGCCATATCTCCCAAACGGTGAGTCCGTTTGACTAATGTGATTACTCTACGGAAAGAGAAACCATCATCCGGAGCCAATGGAAGTGGTTTCAGGTCAAAATTACTTTCCAGTCAAAAGTTATGGCCAAAACAGTGCCAACTAGGGGTAAAATGGTCATTTAAAAATCGGGAAAAATCATGAACATGGGAAATGACCCCAATAGTCGTCCCCCAAAGTTACATGACCATACGACTTCGTATGTGAAAGAAATAAGTATTCTACGATCCTATGATGCGTAGAATGCGGGTCGTTACACTCTCCCCCCCTTAAGAAATTTCGCCCCCGAAATTCCTTAACCCAAAACAAAGGATCCCGCATGCCTAACAACCATATACAACAATCAATCATGCAAAACAAGCGAACAAGCCTATCCTAGCATGTGGAAAACTAAATCAAAGTCAAAATCTTACCAGGCAAAGAGTTCTGGGTGTGACTTCCTAATGTTCTCCTCTGTCTCCCAAGTACAATCATTCTCGTCCTCACTCCACTGTACCTTGACTAGCTTCACCGCCTTCCTTCGAAGTTGCTTCATGTCGTGCTCGACAATACGGGCCGGCTTGCGGTTCCCAACCGCCTCGGGTTCTACTTCGAAGTCCTCTAACTGATCAGGTGAAATAGTCATATCTGAGTCGTGAACGAACTTCCTCAGTTGGGAAACATGAAATACGTCGTGAACTCCCGCCATCTTCTCCGGTAAGTCAATTCTATATGCTAAATTCCCGACTAGTTCAAGAACAGGGAATGGGCCAACAAATCTTGGTGCCAACTTGCCTCTCCTGCCAAATCGTATTACGCTCTTCAACGGAGAAATCTTGACAAACACCAAGTCGCCAATGGAGAATTTTAAGTCTCTTCTCCTCTTATCAGCATAACTCTTCTGCCTATCCTGGGCAGCCTTCATTCGTTGTTGAATGATCTTAATCTTATCTGAAGTTTCCCTTACCACATCTGGTCCAAGCATAAACTTCTCGCCAGTCTCTATCCAACATGATGGTGAGTTGCACGGTCTTCCGTACAAAGCTTCAAACGGAGCCATACCGATACTGGATTGGTAGCTATTATTATATGCAAATTCTACTAGATGCAAATGGTCATCCCATGATCCACCAAAATCCAATATACATGCTCTCAAGAGGTCTTCCAAGATACGGTTCACCCTCTCCGTCTGACCGTCGGTCTGAGGATGATATGCGGTACTGAGATGTAACTTTGACCCTAGAGCCTCTTGTAAGCTCTTCCAAAACCCACTAGTGAACAACGGGTCTCGGTCGCTCACAATGCTTTTAGGTACTCCATGGAATCTCACCACCCACTTCATATACAATTCTGCTAACTTAGCTGCCGTTCTGGTCGACCTAACTGGTATAAATCTTGCACTTTTGGTCAATCGGTCCACAATCACCCAAATGCTATCATGTCCCGATCTAGTCCTTGGTAAACCATCGATGAAATCCATCGAGACTTGCTCCCATTTCCATTCGGGAATTTCTAATGGCTGTAACAAACCACTAGGCTTCTTTTGCTCGGCTTTAACTAGCTGGCAATTCATGCATTTGGATATAAACTTCCCAACGTCTCTTTTCATCCCTTCCCAGTAGTAAGTCTGCTTCATATCTCGATACATCTTGTTAACACCGGGGTGTATAGTCAGCTTTGAGTGATGACATTCTCTAAGCACTTCATCCCTCAATCCATTGACATTGGGTACAACTAGCTTTCCATTCTTTCTAAGCCATCTATCTCGATCAAGCCCATACTTGTTCATCTGCTCATCGATACCCATCTCTAACTTGGAGATGATTTCCAATAGGTTAGGGTCGTCCCTCTGACTAGAGCCGATCCGTTCAATCAAAGTGGGTCTGATCGTCAAACTTGCTAACATTTCTGGATCCAATTCGCACTTTGGTCTGAAATCAAACCCCGCGATAAACCCCAGTTGCTTCCATTCAAGGAACATAGCCCCTAAGCTGGCATGTCTTCTACTCAATGCATCAGCCACCGCATTGCCCTTTCCCGGTGTGTATGCGATGTCAAAATCGTAGGAAGCTAAGAACTCTAACCATCTCTGCTGACGGAGACTCAGATCTTTCTGAGAGAAGAGATACTTTAATGACTTATGATCTGTAAACAACTCAAATCTTTCTCCCAAGAGATAGTGTCTCCACATTTTTAACGCGAACACGATCACTGCCAATTCTAAATCATGGGTAGGGTATCTTCTCTCGTGCGGTTTCAATTGCCGACTTGCGTAAGCCACCACCCTACCGCCTTGCATCAAAACAGCACCCAGTCCGGTACCACAGGCATCCGTGTATACCGTCATCTCTTCATCCTCCTTAGGAATGACTAACACCGGTGCGCTTGTCAACTTGTCCTTTAAACTTTTGAATGCATTCTTGCACCTTTCATCCCAGACAAAAGCTTGATTCTTCTTGGTCAACTGGGTCAATGGTGCTGCCATCTTGGAGAAACCTTGGATAAACTTACGATAATATCCCGCTAACCCCAAGAAACTTCTTACATCTGTTGCATTCTTGGGCGTAGGCCAATCCTGTACCGTAGCCACCTTTGCCGGGTCTACGGCAATACCATTCTCTGATACAACATGGCCCAAGAACCTCACTTCTCTCTTCCAGAAGTGACACTTAGAAAACATTGCTTTCAATTGGTGTTTTCTCAACACCTCCATCACTACTCTTAAATGTTCCTTGTGTTCTTCCTCTGTCCTCGAATAGACCAAAATATCATCAACGAACACAAGGACAAACTTATTCAACTGATCTCTGAATACCCTATTCATAAGATCCACAAAATATGCAGGGGCATTGGTCAGCCCGAATGGCATGACCAACCACTCATAAAACCCAGACGGCGTCCGAAAGGCCGTTTTAGCTATACTCTCAGCTTCCACTCTAAGCTGATGAAAACCTGTCGCGAGATCCAACTGAGAAAATACTCTCGCGCCACTCTGATCAAACAAATCATCTATCCACGGTAGAGGATACTTGTTCTTCCTCGTCACTTTATTCAACTCGCGGTAGTCTACACACAAACGAAGGGAACCATCCGCCTTGGTAGCAAACACAACTGGTGCTCCCCATTCAGAAACACTCCTTCTGATAAATCCCTTCTTCAAAAGATCGCTGACTTGCACCTCGAGCTCTCGCTGCTCCCTTGGTGCCATACGACGAAGTGGCATCACTATTGGCCTGGCATCTTTTACCAAATCAATACGGAACTCAATCTCTCGGTGTGGTGGAAGTCCAGTCACTTCTTCGAAAACATACGGATACTGGCCAACCACGGGCAAACCTGACAACTCACTATGCGGAATGTCGAGGGAGTTTAGAAAACTAGCCAATACCCCCTTACTGGGTAGACCACCAAACACTATCCTCCGCCCATCATCCGCTCTAGCTGTCACCAACAAGCCCTCACAGTCTACCACCACCCCGTATCTTTGGAGCCAATCTACTCCCAAAATAATGCCAAACCCAGTAAAGCCCAAAACAAAGCAATCGCAAACAAACATGCATCCATGACTCGATAAGACCACATTACGACAAATCATGCTAAGGCTAGTCGAACCACCAATCGGATTCGTCACTACAAAAGGTCTATCGACAATCTCGGGCTCCAATCCCAACCTATCTACCAGGTCACTAGATATGAAAGAACTGGAAGCTCCGGTATCAAACAAAACTCTAACAGGAACATCATAAACAGAAAGCATACCTTGAATGACGACATTCTTTCCCTTCTCCGCCGCTGTTGGGGCATTCGACGAAGAAGGAATAGCATTAAGAGCATATGCTTTCACTATTTGCTTTTCCTTAGGGGGCTGTGGACACTTGTGCTTGTGATGTCCCATCTGGCCACAGTTGAAGCACTTCCTATCTGCTGGCTTGGCCCGACAATTACTAGCATAATGTCCCTTCTTACCACAGCTGAAGCACTCCACATCTTGCTTGTTCTTTTTCTTCTGGCCATCCTTAGTCTGATTCTGCTTTCTCTTATTCTGGGAACCACCCTTGCCCCCACCACTTGCTTGTGGTTTTGGCTCTTCTGCAGATGCAACCTCAGTTTTCGGCTTAGGGTAGAGACTTTCTGACCTCAATGCTTTCCCTACAATCGACTCAAACGACTCATCGATGTGGTTAATAAGCCTTTCCCCAAAGTACTGATCCAAACCGGTTATGAATTTCTCATTCTTCTTCTCGGCAGTATCAATAAGAGATAACCCGTACTTCGACAAAGTGTCGAATTCAGCAATATACTCCGAGACAGCTCTGCCATTCTGCTTGAGCTCCAAGAATTTCTTAAACAGCACTGACTTTTGAGCAGCTGGAATGAACTTCTCGCTAAAGCGAGCTTTAAACTGCTCCCAAGTAATCTGATCTTCAGGAGTAGCTGCTTTTATAGCATTCCACCAATTCATTGCCCGCCCTTGCAGCTGACAGGACGCTAACTTTCTCTTCATTGCATCCTCGATACCCAAATCCTCGAAGATACGTTCGCAACTGTCCAACCAATCCTGAACATCCGTGGCCGACTCCGTTCCGTGGAACGGCTTCCCACCAAGGCTAGTATAGTCCTTGTTTAGCTTGGCGAAGTCGACCCTCGGCGCCTGCACTATTGGACCACCACCATTTCCACCATTGGGAGTTGCCCTCTGCACATCTCTAAGCATCTCTCTCATGAGGTCAGTAAACATCGTCCTCATGTCAGCAGCATTCCCATTATTGGCTCCTCTACCAGCACCTCTAGTATCTCGGCTCATCGTCAATCTGGAAAAGGAAACGATTAACGACTCCATGGTGGTGCTAGTGCAGTATGACTTCATCCTTATACTAGTAATAGTATATATATAGCTTTTGAAAACCAAAATAACCACAAATACGCTCTCTCGTATACGTATATTATCTCTCCCTGATAACTTCCCTAGGTTAACTACGCAACCTAGAGCTCTGATACCAAGTGTGACGGCCCGCCCCGCACCAACCGACATTTACTCCAAAAGTGCGCTGTACACATGTCCAGTTAGCACGGAACGGGTCGTTAGAAGGAAAAGGAAGAAGGGAATGAATTAGACGAGGAACCTGTAGAATGTCTCACAGCGCATGGGATAAAATATAATAATAACATACTTGACATAAAACAGGCGAGACAGTGCATAAGCTGATAACTAATAATCAATGTCAACGTCAGAGCAGCAGAAATCCAAATACAGCTTATTACAACTTTCCAAATTTACTGTCTCTAACAAAAGAAAACTAAAGTAGAAGATGCACCACCAATGCCCAAGCAGTGATCTTCAACAACACAGGGAGAATACTATATATATTACGTGGAAGCCTCCTGCTCGTCTCCGGATCATCTACCCGTGCATCACCAGCTAACCTGTCTCTAGTCTGCTCGTGTGAGCACCCAGAGTAATAAGAGGAGACATAAAACTCTGGGTCAGACATAAAGCCTGGTATGAGCGATAAGCATCTAAACAGAGTAATAACAGGTATACTAAACCATACCTGAACCTGGACCTGCAACCAAAGAGTTAGTACCACATACCGTACAATACTCCAAGGTGCCATAATGAATAGTGTAAAGAATACGGGGGTGGGGTGTGTATGTCATAATGATAGCAAACAAACCATCCATAGCAACCATCCTCACATCTCTCACTCAGTGCGTAAAGCATACGACATCTACCACTTTGGAACACTAGACAAACTGAGGTAACGACGAATCCCGACTTGTAGAAACCCTGCTGTGACCAAGCCAAACACTTGGAGTCATGACCAAACATTTCAATGACCCACTTCATTGGTCGTAGCCCTTGGTTCTACCGATGCCATAATGGCCCTGAATCCGCCTTCGTACCTCCTACCATAGTGGTCCAAAGCTATAGACGTCGATAACCCCTTAACACGCGTCCCGCGGCAAAGCCCAACCATGAAGCGAACTCGTTGATTCCCATCTGAATCTTGAGCTCTAACTTCTCATTTGGACTTCCTTTGCATCTCGGGTTTTGGTCATCATCTTTATCCGGATCGGTCTTCATTCAGTTCGTAGTCATCACCGTCGGATCGTGAATAACCTCCTCCCCTGCTCGGATCGTGGCACACTCTCCAGGTCGGGTCACCATCATCGGATCGTGCTCCACCTCGGATCGGTTCGCGGATCGTATCGCCTTCACCAGGTCGGATCGAGTCGAGGCACTCCCACTGGTTCGGGTCGTGCTCCATAGCTCGTGGCGCTTCCCTTCAGTCGTGGAGGCACATCGGTTCGGATCGTGAGCTTCTTAAGTGGATCGGTTCGGGTCGGAGTAGCTCATGCTCACGAGAGACGGATCGGATCGGATCGCACCATCGGATCGGGGTCTTCAACCATCAGCGGATCGGGTCACGCCATCGGATCGCATCGCCCTTACTCCCACCGATCCGGTTCGTATGATTTCCTGCAGTTCTTCCAGCGAGCAGTTTACGCCATTCGACGGCGTTTTTGACAAATCTAACACTTCTAATCAATCATAAAACACACCATAGAGTCATAGAAACATGTAATAGCAACCACAACAACAAACAACCATTCAAATGAATCAAAATGGATCAAAAGTGGCCAAAACTCCTTATTTTCCCTTAAGCATGTTTAAGTAAAACTGATCATGGGGTTAACAAAACTTAATCAAATCGAACCAAATTTCAATCAGAGGTATAAAACATTATTTAAGAATTTCTAAACATTTTTCCAGAATTTATTAGTGTATAATTTCACTAATCTTCACTAATTACCATTAATTACCGTAATTAGTGCAAAAACTATGCAAATCACTCACCTTTGCCACAATAAAACTTTCAGATCTGAAGTGAACCTCTGATTTGCACGAATTTCAATATATAACAGCAGCTCTACCTCGGTCCTTGTGCTAATCCTCCTTGATTTGATGCCTCTAAGCCTTAATCCTTGATTAGGAAGTGATTTTGGGTGTTTTGAAGAGATTTAGAGAGTGGAGGCCATGGCAAGGTTAAGAGGAATGAAAGTGGCGGCTGGAAAATGTCTAAAGAAATGTTTTCTAACCCTAATCAGCCCCTATATACCCCTAAACCCGAAATTCCCTTTTGGGCCTAGCTGTTAATCACCCGGTTAAGCCCAATTAAGCTGTTTTTCACCATCTGAAACTTGTTTCAGCCATATCTCCCAAACGGTGAGTCCGTTTGACTAATGTGACCACTCTACGGAAAGAGAAACCATCATCCGGAGCCAATGGAAGTGGTTTCAGGTCAAAATTCCTTTCCAGTCAAAAGTTATGGCCAAAACAGTGCCAACTAGGGGTAAAATGGTCATTTAAAAATCGGGAAAAATCATGAACATGGGAAATGACCCCAATAGTCGTCCCCCAAAGTTACATGACCATACGACTTCGTATGTGAAAGAAATAAATATTCTACGATCCTATGATGCGTAGAATGCGGGTCGTTACACTTATGTTCATCTCAGTTCCTCATGCCAGTTAACTTTACTAGTTTATATACTGATAGTAGATAGGGCTTACCAGTCTTTATGACTGACCCCGTTTTGTTTCGTCTCTTTGTCTTCCGTTTCCCCCCAGGTTACAGGGAGGAAATGCTATTGTTTGTTCGGACTTCTTCTGTTTGAAGGTCATCATGTATGGCTTGGACTTTTCTTGGCTATGGCTACGTTACTATTTCACTTGGGGAATAATTTATGAAAAGGTTTTTATGCTTTTTTACTATTGCAAGACAGGTTTTCATGTAAGAAATTCTCTGATGTAAAAGGCTTTAGACCTTATTTATTAATGATATGAAAGTTGATTTTACTTTCGCTATTTTATATGTTCTGTCTTGTAATATTTCTGTACATGTTTACCAATAATACCCCTCTAAAGCTAGTGCATTCCTTTGCGAGTGACCCTAGCGGAGGTTGGATTTTACACTTCAGGTCATTTACATATGAACTTCAGGTTCCTAATTGGTTTACATCATGAGTTTTCAATCTCACTTCCAGTGATAAATAAATATTGCTATTGAATTTAAATGCTATATCATTATATTCTATACCCATAACTTTGTTGGATATACACAAAAAAAATCATTTTTTTAAAGACGTATTCTGTCTTTATTGGATATACATAAAAAAAATCATTTTTTTTTAAGAAATATTTTGTCTTTAGTCTATCTAAAAAAATTACATATGAAAAAATAATAGTGGATCGGAAAGGATAAAACTAGATCTACCTCTACATCATCAATAATGTAAACAATACGTATATAATCAATTCTCCATTTGCATTTGAAAAACTCAAAATTAGATCCGCAAAGAATTGAAAGAATATATCTACACATATTTAGGATCAGAATAGATAATTAGATCTAAAAAGTTAGATCCACTAAAATAGAATCTAGATCTACAAAAACTGAAAAGAAAAGTGATCTAGAAATATGGATCACATCAAGCAGAAGATATAACAAGTTCATATATGTAGATCTATGTGATTTCAAAACATTAAAAAAAATAACTTACATGATAGATCTATAAATATAGATCTAGAATATTTCAGACAATAGCTCTAATAGAGTTTCGTGCTGATAACGTGTTATAAAATAAAACAGAACATATGTTAAACAAGAAGCCATTAGAGAGAACAGAAAAGATAGGGAAGAGACTTTTATTTCTGTCACTTCAAGTGTGTTCAATTTCTATTACATTGGCTCCTTTATATATAGGCTTTGGAGCTGATGTTAAACTTATTCCCACGATGTGGGACTAAATAGAATATGACAAGAGCATATTCACTTATATATATTACAACAATTATATACTGTGCTTCGCTCCATTTAAAAGTAGGCACTGCCAACAAAGAAAATGTCTGTTTTCAATAGAACGGTTATTAATTATGCTAACCTAGTAATTACATTTTATTTATAACTGTTGACTTTCAGCTAGCAGAAAACTAGTAATAAAGGAACGTTGGAATGCACAAATAAGATACTAGTTTTGGAAGATAAGTGAGTATAATGCGGAAGTCATGCTAGAATTGGTATTTTGATTCGTTATTTAATTCTTTTTATTTTTATTTAATGACATACAAGTCTTGAAAACTTGATGAAACATTCGTCAATTTCTTTTTTATTTCCCTCGTGATAATAATGTTTAGTTTTCACCTCAATTTCTCTATCTTTAAATTAATTGTTAATATATGCCATTAGATTTTAGGTCATGATCAGTAAATAATCCATCTTTTAGGTGATGTGGTGGATTTCACATGCAAAAAAAAAAAAAAAAAAAAAAAAAAAAAAAAAAAAAAAAAACATTATGGTGTTTATTGATTACGATTGAAGAGGGGACACATGAGAATAGAATATTTGGACTTAGTGTATTTGAGCTTCTTCGTTCACAGATGAATATACACAAACACAGGATAAACTTATTAGTTTTTGAAATATATATGATGTTTGACCGAGTGAGTTTGAAAACCATGTCACTAAATCAATAAACATTATTTAATTTTAAATAACTTTTCCAAGTGCATAAACCCTTGTATAAGAATTTTTCTAACCTTTTATAAGATTTTTCTTTAAAATAGCCTATGTTTCAAAAGGTTTATTTGGATTTGCAAATTATTAGTATAAGGATAAAACGGTAAGAACCAAATGTTATAATATTATATAATTTTATTAGTATGACTACACAACAGTGGAAAAACTAACCGTTAAGAATTTTAATATAAAATATATAATTATTTGTTAAAATTAAATTTAAGTCGAAATTTAAGAGAAAATGAAGATAATTGAAAAAGTAAAAAATCTAATTATATTATGAATTGTACATATAAACCACTTAAAACTAAAAATATGCTTGTGAACCTTTTAGGAGAAAGAGAATATAAAGAATAAACTTTGGGTTATTAAAACTTTGAGTTAAGGACTAATCACGTGCCTCAACGATTAATCATATGCCTCAACCACATTACATACATACACCAGTGACAAGAAGTGATAACTTTATCACGAAAACAGAACAAGTGATAATTACATGCCTCAGGCATATTGCTGCATCTCCTTATTCAACGGAGAACGGGAACTTTATCAATTTGTCCTTTGTTCAAATAGGCTGATGTACACACGCTGGTACACTTCTGCATATGTGCACGTGACATGGCTGTACACTTACTTGACATAAAACATTCATAGATGTATTATTCACAACTCTAGAGTTTTTTAGGACAAAATACATATGACACCACGTAAAACAATTGACAACACATCTCAAATTGAAACACTAATTTCATGTAAATCCTGGCACAATATAATCAGCAAATAGATACCATAACAGAACGCTTCAAAACATAAATCAAAGAAAACCAAAGCACATAAAATATTATTGCATGAGGGAAATGCTAGTATTGTGCGAATTAGTTCAAAATCATGAAATGCACGAGGGTAAACATGTAAATTCATCTCATATTTTTTGTGGGGTCTCCGCATTTTTAGTCTGTTCCACATTTTTTGACGTACTGCATTTCGGTTACGATAAGTTTATTGTTATGTACACGGTTCATTTCAAACACCTAGCATCACCACTACAGAAAATAAATCATGCCCACCTCAAGCAAAAAAGCAAGAGGCACCCCAAGCGCCACATCAGGTCCCTTACAACTCCTCATCAAAAAGTGGTACCCAACCTCAACCGCCTATTGACTGCCCTCGCTTCACCTGCACATGAGAATGGCCCAGTATAAAAGTCGTCCCAGCCTCGCAGGCCTCCTGCATCTCCTTCAGCTCCTCCCACCCTCCTATCCATCCTCACTTCCGATCCCTCCACTCCTCCAATATACAAACCTTACCTTATTCTCCTCCCACTCCTCATCGACGATCACATCGCTCAAACACTGGCTTCTCTTCCTCCCTATTTTAAGCGTACAAACCTTTTTAAGTTGTACATAATCAACCTCAAAACTTGAGGACAATGAATAAAGCTCAACAAACGAGAAAATTTATTGATATTGTTCTGTATTGTAAGTTTAATACAAACTTCACCGATCCATCCCTGATTCCCTCACAATCCAATTCATCATGTCCATTTATATGATCATCATTGAATTTTCATTTTTTTAATCATTGGATCCCTCTTGACCAATAGCCACATGACAGTAATTCCATCTAAAGAACCACCCGATGTAAGTGAATTAAACAAAGAAATTAGATGAATAAAAATATGAATAAATGACCGTTGATCATTAGATGTGGTGAATGATAGGGCCATAACGGTAACATTATACATTCAAAACAAGATTGTGCATTTTTTTTCAGCATGAATATTATCCCAGAGTGATTGTAATTTTAAATTCTAAATCATGAATCGTACTAATTTTTAAAGCTTAGTTTACTCCCTTTTTTGGTGGAGCGATATGTACAAAACATAGAAAATAAAGATGCCTACCTGCAAATAAAAAACCCAGACCAGTTAAAGTGTATTCCCCTGATGTAGTCTAGCCAAGTTCACCTAAGTTGCATTTATATAATATACATGACATTTTTCGCTTTATTTGGTTCCTCTGCATCCTTTATATATCTATATTAATAGTATAATAATATAACAACACTATATTTTCTACTCTTTTGAAATACATGATGATGAACTAAACATCTATAATGAGTATTACTAACAGGGAAAACTACAAGATGTTAAATACAAAATTAGAAGACTCTGAGAAAATATACAAGGACGGATTCCAAATTCCTAATTTAACGATCTACTTACTGCACCCTTGGGTTATAATACGTACAAGTTGCCAGTAAGGTAGTCAAAAAATGAATACATCCAATTCTTCTAAAAATTATCCACAAAAAATAATTCAAGATATGAACATATACAATTTGGCCTTTTTCTTAATTTCCACAATAAGAATAATAATCTTCAATTTGGCAGGATTTGTTTTTGGATTATTTATTAACATGATACAAGATCTCTTCATATTGTACAATCAAGTGAAGAATACATAAAATAATAATAATAATGATTTTTACTACTCTATCTTTTATTCCCTTTAAAACATACACCTCAACATACATCTCATACACCCCCTGTAAATGGTATCAGAGCCTAAAAGATTACTTGGCCCAATAAATATGAACTACAAAAAATTCAACTACTTGAATTTAGAAGTAAGCAATCCAAATAAGAAGATTATTACTCTAGACAAACAAAAACACATATTTTATATAAAAGATACTATGTAGTACATAAAGTACACTCAGAATCAGAACATATGAACACAGTTACAGATTTAATTATAGAATTAAGTGAAAACTTAAATCTTTATAATGAAAAACACTATAACCTGATGCAATTAGTCCTTGAGGGAATAATTGAGAAAAATAAATTATTAAAAAAATATCAAATAACTAAGATTATTTGAAAACAAACTTATATAAAATAGACAACTTAGAACTAACTCTTAACAAATTAGCAGAAAAATTTAAAGTCATAAAACTAAAATAATTCCCTAATAAAAATGATATTATAAAACTTAAAAACTTAATAGAAGAAAATAAGCCTAAAGATATTGAAATACATTCTAAAAAGCTTACAATGGAACTAAAAGAACAATCTGAAAAGGACAAAAGACAATTCGATTTACAAATACAACAGATTGAGAAAGTGTTAGAAGAAATGAAAAAGTTGATATTAAGCTAATGAATTACGAAAACAAGTGTTATCAAGAAGCAACTAAATACGTAGAAACAAAATACAAACTCAGTGACCCAAATATAATTGTAGGATACAATAAGGATGATGTTCCAGGAAAAAGCGACAAGATACAAATATTGCAAAATAACATAATAATAGCTATGCTAAGTCAAATCCAAAACAAGATAGATATTATTCAATCACAAATGTTTGATATAGACAGAAACGACGAGGGACAGGAATATGAAATAAATAAACTTACAGAAAACTTACATAAAATGAATTTAGGACCAAATGACCCTACAACACATACTACAAGTAGGAAAACGAAAATCAATTTTCTTATGTATAAAAAACTTGACCAAATATGAACAATAGGAGACTATCTTTTACAGGTCCATCTTGAACTGTAATAGATAGACCAACATAATCAAATAGTTTATCATCCACAGGTTGGATTGATAACATGTTAAGAAGAACTAATAATACACAAGCTCAATTAGAAGAAATAATTTACTTGGACAAAGACATAGAAATATTTTCCAATAATCAATTAAATTTACTAAATCCTAGAGAAATATATATTACACGATTATTTACAGCAGTAACAGGACTCTATAGACACCATAGAGAAGAAATACTTTCTATTCCAGATGGAACACAACAAAAAATAAGTTTAATGTCACAGGAAGCCATAAAACAACTAAAAATCCAGAAATATAAATTAATCCACTTAGGACTGATAGTCATAGGCATAAGAGGATTAGTTAGACAAAAAATTGGAACAAAACTATTATTAATATTAATTGATGATAGACATCAAGATATGGACAAAGCCATATTTGGAATGATGGAAGTTGACATGAACAATAATATAGGCATTATTTATTTAGCTCCAAATTTTACCATGAAATTAAATGAATTTTACAAACATATAACAACAATAGTACAATCTAAAGGATTTGAAAATTTCATAGGAAAAAAATATCTTATTAGATATAACATTTTTGGAAAAACGTATGTCTAAATATACACCAAAAATAAAAATAAAATTAGACAATGGAATAGAAACCTTAAATTCCACAGGAATAAGCTTCATAAAACCAATGGAAATAGATTCTTTTATTCTAGCTGGTCATGAATGGAAAATAGAAAATCCTAATAACACAACAACAACATTAAAACCAAATGATGTCATAACATATAACAATCTAGACAAATCCGTGTCCATAAGGTTTAGAGACTATGGACCATCAAACCAACAAGAAATCGAAACTGATGAAGAAACAAAAGAACTAAATAAAAGAATTAATGGATAAAATAATATATCCAAAAGAATTAGGGATGGTCCTTGAACCATCTGAAATATATCAACTAGAACAAACTTTAAGATTAACAAACCAAATAAATGAAGATACATTTGTTTACATTGATGATGAAAATAATATTAGGACAAGAGAAATACATAATCTTGATGATTTTTTAGAAGACGCAAGAGAAACAAATAAAGAACATAGTATTCTTGAAGATATGATATCAGAATTCACTGAACATATGGAACTAACAAACCAAAAACAAAGTGCTAGTTCAGGAATAACATTCCCAAATAGAAATCAAGACCAACCATTGTCTTATGATGTAGGACAACCTCCTAGACAACAAGTTGATCCATATACAAATGAAAATAAAAATATAAGAACTGTTGGAAAAAGAATACCTAATGAAACATCATTTTTCAAAAATAATACAGTTATTTTAAATGTAACAGAATGTCATCCACAACTATTAGACACTTATCTAGAACAACGGACTGCTGCTATAGCAAGAGATTATACAACAAGACATACAAATATAAATTCTGGAGAAGAAATGATCAGAAGAGCAGAAAACTACTTAGGAGACATAACTAAAGCTATATGGGAAGCATATAAGAAAAACTTTCCAGAAGAAATAAACACATTAGTAGTACAAGGAAGCAACATATATAATTTTGCCTACTCAATACATAGAATAATAACAGGAAGAGACGTAAATACAGGAACAACAATTAGACAACAAGAAGCCATACGTGATCTCGAACAAATCCAACTACTAGATTGGAAATACATAATAAAATACTTAAAAGAATTTTTACATTATGCAACCATTTTAGGAAATTATTACAGTACTGAAATAGGAAATAGACTGTTTTCCAAACTACCTCATGATTTAGGAAAAGAAATACATAGATCTTGGATAGAATGTTACCAAGACAAGCCAGAAAATCTCCCTAAAGGATGTGATAATATAGGAATAAGAATATAATTTCAGAACTTAAAAAGAAATGCACATATATACAAATCCGAAGAGAATGAAAACAGAAAAACTATGGATTTTATGGACAAATATATACTCCACAACAATATGGAACGAGAAATTACAAAATAGATAATAAACCAAAATTTAAGAAAAGATATGCTAAAAAATATTATCTAAGAAAATCAAATGCTAAAAAAACCTGTCTTAACAAAGAAAAAATGTTAGAAAATAGAATCCTAGAAAAACATATGCAAGTACAATTACATGTTTTGCTTGTAATGAGAAAGGACATTTATCCTCTTCATGTCCTAGAAAACATAATCTTTTTACAAGAGAATCATACCTTGTTGATTCAGTTAAAGAAGACTTACTTGAAATTGCATCTGATTCTCAGAAACATCAACGATATATTCAATAATATCCCTAGAAGGATTAGAAGAAGAACAACAAATAAGTTCATCAAATTATACATTGATCAATGAATTAACAAACTTTGAAGAAAACACACAAAATGAATACATGTTTAATATGGTTAGTAAAGACTTATGTATCCATAATTTCAAATTTAAAATGGGAACAGATACAACAAAATGTGAATTTTGTCCTTGGTATCCTGCCTTTGATAAAAGATACAAGTGTACAGAATGCACCATGGAAATATGCCAAATTTGTGCAAAAAATAAATTTAACATAGAACCACCAAGAGAAAATAAGATAATCTATACCGATAGGAACAAGATAAACGAAGAAAGAATAAAATTTTTAGAGGAAAGAATAAATAAGTTTGATAAAGAAATTGAAGAAATAAAAATAAGAATAAAAAATATTGACTAAGGAAAAAACTATAATAAATGAAGAAGAATTAATCACATATACAGACAATAATCTAAATAATATTGATAAACCAATCAATATTCCCTTGATATGCAATACTGGAAATTTGAAAGAATTAAAAGTTCCAACAGGAGTAAATATAAAAGGAATTGAAATACAAGTTTTAGCATTTATAGATACAGGAGCTACTAGTTCAACTATCTGTTCTAGTATAATACCTCTAAAATATGTCACAAAAGCAGAAAGACCAAAACAAAGTATGTAATTTGATGGAACTACGAAGATATGTACAAATATTGTAAAAAAACATAAATATAAGCTTTACAAATAATTGTGATGAATGGTCACCACAATATAATCTAAAACAATTATGGGTTCTAGAACTTAACTTAGACGGAATAAAACTAATTTTTGGGTTAGATTTCTTATTAAGTGATAATGGATCCTTTTCATTCAACAAAGATTACTTACAAATTTCAAAGAAAACTACATTAACCCTAATACTATCAGAGTATGCGCTTGAGAAGCATGGTGGAGATAAAGATAACAAACAAGAAAATTGCAATTGCCCGATACCTGGACAATGCAAAATATTAAGTAAAGAAAATGGACTAACAAATATTAATGCAGAAAACAAAGAAATAGAATTAATAAAAAATTATGAATACAAAAGAAAGGGACTTCCAAAGGATATACAACTTATAAATCCAAAGGAAATAAGTAAATTATTATTAGCAACCGATGACAAAGGCCATATTATTTCTAAACTTAAAAAACTAGAAATAATAGGAGAAAAACCGTTAAAATACTGGAATAAAGATCCTATACAATGTAAATTAAATATAATCAATCCAGATTTAACTATAAAAACAGGTTCCCCAAAATATGACACATGGATTATGGGAGAATTTAAAATGCACATAAAAATATTGACAAACCTAAATATCATAAGAAAAGCAGATTCTAGACATAGAACGAAAGCTTTTATTGTACAAAAAGAATCTGAAAGGAAACGTGGCCAATCCAGAATGGTAATGAATTACACTAGATTAAATGACAATACCCATGAAGATGAATATTGCATACCAAACAAAGAAGTCCTAATAAATAAAATACAAGGAGCAAACTGGTTCTCAAAATTTGATTTAAAATCAGGATTTTGGCAAGTTAAAATGCATCTTGACTCTATACCATAGACTGCATTTACATGTAGCGAAGGACATTACAAATGGTTAGTCATGCCATTTGGATTAAAGAATGCACCACAAATATTCCAACGAAAAATGGATAATGTTTTCCAAAATTGTAATAAGTATACTTGTTTTTTCCAAAACAAAACAAGAACACATTGCACATCTATATACTGTGTTAAAACTAATAGAAGCACACGGTTTAATAATATAAAAAAAGAAGATAGAATTATTGAAAAATAATATAGAATTCATAGGAGCCAAAATTGGTAAAGGAATTATAAAAATACAACCACATATAACAAGAAAAATATTAGAATTTCCTGATAAATTAGTTAATCTAAAACAATTACAAGCCTTTTTAGGACTAATAAACAATGCTAGACCATATATAAAAGATCTTTCAAAATATACTGGTCCTTTATACAATAAAGCTAGTCCAAAAGGAAATAGAGATTTTAACATAGAAGATATAAAACAAATCCATGAAATAAAATAATTAGCCCAAGGATTAAAACCTCTAAGCTTACCATTACATAGTGATTATTTAATAATAGAAGCAGATGGATCTTCTCTAGGGTGGGGAGGAATTTTATTAAGTAAAAATAACAAGTATGATAATAAATCTACTGAAAAAATATTTAGATATACCTCGGGAACATATAAAGAAAAAGGATACATGATATCTCTAGATCATGAGATTTTGGCAATAATATACATTTTAGAATCTTTCAAACTTTTTATAATATCACAAAAGGAAATCACAGTAAAAACTGATTGTGAATCTATTGTCAAATACACACAAAACAAAAAAGAAAGAGGAACCATTAATAATAGATGACTAAAATTTAAACATACTACTATATCAAATTGTGGAACTAATATTTGTTGGGAACATATAAAAGGAAAGGTTAATTTCTTACCAGACCAATTGTCAAGATTATTAAGAATATTATCCAACACTAATGACTAATTTTGCAGATAATGGAAGAATTAGATCCTACAAAGCATCTGTTAACATACAAAACAAATCATTTTGTCACAAAGGCAAAAATTACATAACAACATGTAATCCTTAACAACATACGGAACATGAAGACTCCCAAAGAACAAAACAAATAGAACCTAAGTGTAATATACACCTTAATAGACATATTCACAAAAGCAAGAAAAAAGTTTCTCTACTATGGACTATTCACAGGTCCTGATGCCAGTATATATACCACATGGGAACAAATGATTACAAAAATACAATTCTTGGAACAAAATCCCAGATATGGGAGACCACTATACAAAGAATGTAATACATTTGAAGAAGCCATAATTGAGCTCCAAGAAAGGTTCGGAAAAGACTATGTTATTTCTGAAGACATACAGAGTATCTCACAAATATCCTTAGGCAAACACATTAAAGATGACCTTCCTGAATCCTCTTCAGTCATAAATCTCAGACCACACAATATCTCATTTGCCAATATGATAAAGACCGCAGAACCCAACAAACTCACAATCCTTAGTAAACCCAAACCAGTCCATAATAACCAAAATAGTCCAAATCCAAACCACAAGCCCGTAAACTTTCCCAATTTTCCAGAACAACTACCAAGGGAACTATATTTTCTACAACATCCAGCTGAACTTTCCCCTGGTATCTTCAACAAAACTTGCAAATTCTTTTCTAACATTTCAGGAATGAAAATAGAAGGATTACAAATTGAATGGAAAATATAAAGGAATACAAATATTCCTTGCACAAAACAATATGAAGGATGCCTCAACACCTCCACAAATTGCCCTTGCACAATAATTTGCGCAGTACCACAAATTAAAATTAACCTTTCAAACTACAAATACCTAATCTATGAAGGCATCACATATGACCCAAATACTCTCATAAACTATGGCCTCATAGAAAGAATTTATTTTGATGAATGGGCCTAAGATGACTTACCAGAGCCCATTGGAAGTATAACAGAACACCTGACAAATATTTTAGCTACAGATATATACATGGATTTCATATCTGTTCCTCCTCATTTTGGAAAAACAGTATTTGAACCTACAAAACACATGGTTCAAATAAAAACAAACTTCATAGATGCTGATTTTGAAGATTGGAATGAAGAGTTTGTCCCAAATAAAATAGAAAGCTTCAGAATAAACGAACAAACATATGAAAGATACAAAGCAGCCAAAATTGTTGATACTGAAGAATGGGATAACAAATCACATTTATATGCAGAAACCCCAGTAACAAAGTTATATATTTGTAGCAACCCGGGTCTTCGCGATCCTGGTTATTGACACAACACGATGTCGACTAATCAAGCATCGAAAATACCGGATAGTCCATGAAAGAAATTAGGGGGTGAGGATAGATAAGATAGAAACTTAGAATAGAAGAAGAAGAAGAACATACAACATCAGAGTAAACACGAATCTCACAGCGGAACGAACAATATATAATAGATACATAACTTTGAAATAAAATCAGTATATGTATACAGTAACATTATCAAAGTACAATACTTACAACACAGTGGAAATAAAAATAACTATAAAATCCTGAAGCCTCCTTCTCTAAGCTCTCCAAGTATATATGTAAAATCCTGACTACTTGACTGTCCGTACAAAATTGGGCACCCAAGAGTTTAGGGAAAACAAAACAAAATAAACTCCGGGTCAGTCATGGGACTGGTGCAAGTAAAAAATTTAAAATAGTTTGAGTAATAAAACGATATCTCATAAGACCACGCCGTATAAAGGAACATGTTTTTCCCTTATGAGAATCCAAATCAATTTGATTTAACTTTCAAAATCCTTTTGAAAAAAATGAAAAACTTTATATCAAAACACTTTTGATGTTGTAATAGTGTCTACCAACCACAATATAATAATCATCTAGCAGAAACCCTTTCATCTCACGTTCTACATATATAGTATACAATCAAAACCGCGAGCACTTATTGGATAAAGGATTACCAACTATGACAAGGTATGGAACTACCTTCCGATAGGGTACCTCTAGAGAGGAATACACTGGGTTCAACAAGAACATCTTGCAACCCGGCCACACATGACCGACCACTCATTTCGCTTGAGTGTATCGAATGTATATCACCAACGGTTGGGATCAGCAACCGTTTCCCGAATGGGACAGCATCGACAATAGATTATAGAATGAAATGAATATCTCTAGATAGGTGATTGGCAGCCAACCACTTAGACATGCTGCCTGCCCGATTTTTGTCATTTCCTGGTTGTGAGGCTAGAGGCCACGCTTATCTCTGACAGATCACACATTTATTAACTTTGAATGTCACATCGTCATACTCGCCAAATCACAAATTGATTTCCTCAAAAATACAACAAGTATACCGCTAAGAGAAACGAATTCCTCTGCCACCAAATGTAAATACGTTTGAAGAGATAAACTTATGCGATCTATTAAATGTACTCTGTCAGATATTCTTCCATACAGGTTGTCATGGGACTAGACAAACCGAAGGCACTATTCTGTAAACAGGACAGCCCATGCATAACTCAGTCTTCAATTATCTTCATCATATTTGATCGCAATGCTAACGCCCATACAGAGTGGTTTTCAGATAATGAATCTGATCCCGGTCTCTCCGTATTGACAACGGAAATGGTCCAAATCTTCGATAGTCAGCGATTTAACTATCAGAGGAAAACATGTGTACAAACAACGGTCGTATTTCCAAATGGAAATCTTACCGAGCAAATCATCAATCAACACTGATCCACTTTAATTTAATTTGTCATTCAATTATCCATTTCCCTATTCATGTTTCCATATATTCAACATTTCTTATTTTCTAAATTTAGAAAATATACGTTATTAACATTGGAAAACATTTCCAATTCTTATTTCCTATATTAGAAAACATTTTTGATTCTTATTTGGAAAACATTTCCAAAACTCATACATTTGATTTAAATAGATGTTTAAATAAAATATCACTGTGCCAACTCAAACCATTTCCTTCATTGACTAAATTCACTTAACCAATCTTCATTGTCGAACCTTAACCATTCCTTAGTTAAAAACGAAGCCAATCAAGTTGGGGTATAACTACCTCTCAGACCTTAACTGAATAACATTTCTAACTTCAAAACATACAAGGTTCACCTTTTAAACCTTTAACAAACTTTCTTACCTAACTCTATTTCGAATAAATCTCTATTCGATAACTCTTTCCTTCGAATAAACTATATTCGATAATCTCTCTTCGAATAGCCATATTCGATTAACTCTATTCAATTAACACTATTAGATTAACTCTAATCGATTTACTCTTATCAGTTAGCTCTATTTGATTAACTCTATTCTATTAGCTCTATTTGATTAACTCTATTGGATTAACTCTAATTGATTAACCCTAATCGATTAACTCTATTGGATTAACTCTAATCAATTAAATCCTTTCAAATAAACTATATTCGGTTAACTCCTTTAACTCTATTCGAATAAACTATATTCGATTAACTCCTTTCGAATAACTAATATTCAATAACCTCTTTTCAAACAAACTAATATTGGATAACTCCTTTTGAATAACTAATATTCGATAATTTCTCTTCGAATAACTAATATTCGATGACCTCTTTTCGAATAAAATAATATTCGTTAACTCCTTTCGAATAAACTAATATTCGATAACTCCTTTCGAATAAACTAATATTCGATAACTCCTTTCGAATAACTAATATTCGATAACCTCTTTCGAATAAACTAATATTTGATAACTCCTTTCGAATAACTAATATTCGATAATCTCTCTTCGAATAACTAATATTTGATAACCTCTTTTCGAATAAACTATATTCGATTAACCTCTTTTTGAATAACTAATATTTGTTAATCTCTCTTCGAATAACTAATATTCGATAACCTCTTTTCGAATAAACTATATTCGATTAACCTCTTTTCGAATAAACGATATTCATTTAATTCTATTCTTCGAATAACCTTATTCGATAACTCTTTCTTAAAATAAACTATATTCGAAAAACTCTAATCCGACTAACTCTAATTCAATTAACTCTATTCGAATAACTAATATTCGACTAACTCTGTTTCAATTAACTCTATTCGAATGTGAAACGACCCGAACTCCCCCGGTCTCCGAAGAGAAGAGGAAGAACGAATTGTTTTGAGAACACGACAAAGTAGAACGCAGACAGAAGAACATTTCATTGTTAATTACAACAATTCATCAGATTACAAGAATATACAGAGTATAAACGAATCAATATTACACAGAAATTATCAGAGATTACAATACATTACATAGCAGCCGAAAATAATACAATACACAACTAGAAGAAGATATACGGATACAAAGCTTTCCGGATATCGTTCCAGCTGTAAACCAGGATCCTGTGAATATAAATCTGCAAAACGAAAACTACTAGCTGCCTGTGTCAAAATAAGGGCACCCAGAGTTTAGGTTAAAACAATAAACTCCAGGTCAGTCATGGGACTGGTGTGAGAACTAAAACATAATAAATCTTTATTTTAAAGTTAGGTAAATCAAGGGACCACGCCGTGTAACACGGAACGTGTTTCCTCCCAAGAATACCAGTGCATAAAACAACAGCGCAATGCTAAATAAAGAAAAAATGAAGCTATTATAAGACCCAGGTCCTATCACACAATGCAACGCAAGCCGGAGGATAGGGTTTTTACCTTATAATAGCCAAGAATGCTTGATACGTTTAAAAGAAATCATTTGATACTATTATAAGTGTATAGTGTATAAAACAACTTCAAATCATAAGTATCAATCATAGGCGGCATGAATGCCCCATACCACTATGTCGCCATATATAGGTTATACAATCAAAATCGCAAAGTCACGTATTTGGAAATTGGGTTTCCATCTATGAACCGAGGCAAAAGATAGTCCTCAACCGATTCGAGACTCTCTAGCCCGAGCCTCAGGACCCAGACTCAGGTGGGCCCTTGGAGCGACAGGGTCGGTCCACCGATGTGGATTAAAATGCCTGAACACTGCGTTTCCCCGCTCTTTGGGGCGTAAGTCTGGTCCGTCTGCCGACCAGAATGCATCGGCCGAAACCGATATAACCAAGGCGCCTCGTGTAACACCCCGCGAATTCTATAACTGTGAAATTAACAAATTAAAGTATAATCAATTTGCAATCAAAGAACTAAGGGAAACGGGATACGTCATTGCGTTCGTCTCGAAAAAATACGCGAAATAGAGTCCGAGTTTTCGAAAAACGGAGTCCGTATGAAGAAGATATGGCCTTCGGAAGTTTCTGAATTAAGTTTATAATTCAAACAGAATAAAATAGCTCAGAAAATCAAGTTTAAATTCCAAAATGGGGCCCAATGGGCCAGGGCGGAAGAACACCCGCCTAACGCACCCAGGTCGACTGGGCTGTCGACCTGGTCTAGCCAGGTCGACAGGGCTGTCGACAGGGCTGTCGACAGGGCTGTCGACAGGCATGTCGACCTGGTCCAGAGCCAGGTCGAACCCAGTCCAACCTGGCTGGCCTATTCTATGTTGGTCGATTTTCTGTAGTCTGCTTTGTCATTAGGGCTAGGTGGCATGCTCTAATTGGTCTCTCCTTAGGATGAATGGCTACGATCAATCCAGGCAACATCAATGGTCCTAATCAGTTCATAACCCCTATAAAAATGACCCTAGACTCAACCCTAATCTATTCATTCAAAAATAAGAACAAAGCCGCCATGTTGCTGAGGAACGACTAAGGGTAGCCACCAATTGGAGAGAGGATTAGGAGGAAAATTCTAAGGCATAAAGCAACTCAATCAAATCAAATCGCATCTTCAAATCCCTAAATTTGAGAATTCGCCACAATTGTAAGTAGAGTATTATTTTGGTATGAACAAATAACTGTGTTGGTTTGTATACTTGATTGTGGTGATAAATAATTCATAATTTGTGCGTTACTATGATTCTTATCGATTTGGAATATTGTATACGTTTGGAATATGTTATGAAAAACTACATGCGGTAGTTTTATGCAAATATACGTTTGGAATATTCGCAAATTATGTAATCCATGTTGAAGCTACATGTATGTAGTTGATTAATTGAAATTCATGCAAGTTTGGGGTTTTGCTACTATGCTATCATAATGTGTATTTTTATACAAACATCATTTTTATGAAGTAATTGGAATAAGTTTGGGTTATCATAGTCCATATGAAATTATGTTGAAAATTTGGCATCATGATCTATGTATTAAGTCATGCTTTTGTACTAGAAAACCTATTTGCAAACTTATGAATATGACTAGGCTATGATTGATATTTTGCATAATTAAGTCTATATTGTTTACAAGAATTATATGATGACATATGTGGTACATAGCTAGGTTAGATTCAAAATCCCTTTTTTGCAAGTTTACATGACTAAAGTAAAAATCATGATTTCATGTTAGAAATATTTATGCCATGGTTATGTGAACAAATTTAACTATACTTTTGTATTAGTCACAAAAGTAGGCACCTTTGTAAACATGTAGTAGTTTTATGAACATGATTCGCTTATGTTTGACATTATGCCTGAATAAAAATATAGGTTTATGTTGTAGTTAAGCCTATGTGTCGATAGTGATATTCTTAACTTAACTACAAGTTTACATGGTTTGATTCATGTCACTTATGCTTTATGACCAAAGTATATGTCACTACTATGCAAGTACACCAGTTTCTATTTTGCATTTCCAACGTCATATTGCAAGTTCATGCGTTCACATTCCCCTTTTTGTGTATGTAATCACGCTTTAAGCCTCCCCTTTTCGCATGGCTAAGTTGGGCTTTAAAAGGCTAAGCCCAACATATATATATAATAAACGGACGTGTTAAACGGGGGAAAATAACGTTGGGTTAAAATTACTAATGAATGAAAATATAAAATAGAAGGGCCCAAATTCAAGTATGGGTTGGGCCCATGATTGGTGTAACCTTTACACCATTAACTTAATAATGGACCGCAAATATTTACATATAAGAAAATAAAGAAGAAAGATAAAATATGTAAATGTAGAACATACGATGTGTTTAACCCGAGGTTGGATTGAGTTGTGATGTAAACCTGCCCGGAACCGCCCGGCTGTCCAGTAGTCACAACAATACCTATCCAATGTGGGAGGTTAAACATGGAGCCCAATAAGGACCCGAGGTTAGACTGAGTTGTGGCGTAAGACTGCCCGGAACCAACCAGCAACAGGCAGCCACAACAATACCTGTCTAATGTGAGAGGTCAAGGCTTTAATAAGACAATTAAGGCTGAGTCAGGATTGTTAGGATTAAGTAAACTAAAGACATAATCAAAATGGAACATGCTAAACTAAACGGACTGGTGGGGGCTAGGTTAGGAAACACTTAACCAACTTAGCATGTTGGCTAGAGATAGAAAACCTAGTAACGGGGGACCCTTTTCAGCAGTAACCCTAGAAGGTGTATCAGGATACCCTGAAACTAGGCAGGGTGGGGCACGATTACTGGGCTGATTGTAAGAGGTCAAATCGACGGCGGTGGTGTAGCAGTGTAGGTTCTAACGGGGTGCGGGCGTGCACACACTCCGGCGTAGAAAAATAAGGCACTGGACACCAGTAGCATACCTGTGCACTCTAGGATTGTGTCGGGCCGCCACCATAGGACTTGATACACCCCATGGTGGGACCAGCATAGGTAACTATAACATCGGGGGCCGTAAGACACATGTAACTATGCGAGTAGGAGTCGATCATCATAGAATGGATCACATCACCCTGATTATGGGGTTCCAGTTGGAAACTAGTTTATATGGGTTCAGAGATTAACATGGGGTACGATAGTATATTCGACCCTAGACAACTTAACCAAGTTTATAGTGCTTTCCCACTTCTTGTTTATACTTATCATACCCAGTTCTTTATTCATAGACAAAATAGTACTAGACTTACTCAGGCTTTATGTCTGACTCAACTTTTCTTTCGTCTTCTTTTCTTCCGTTCCCCCCCCCCCCAGGTCCACAGGGAGGGAACACAACAGCTTGACTAGCCTTAACATCCAGCTTGAAGAAGAGAAATGTATTGCTTGGACTTTTTCGTTTTGAACCATGGCTTTGGACAATCCACTATGGGGCTTTTGCAGTTTATCTATGTTTTATTTATGCTTCTTTAAATAATGTAATCAAGACAGATTATGGAAGTGTTATGTTTTTGGAAAAGATGTAAGACAATTATGGTGATGTTGTTGTAACACGTATTTGCTTTTATGAAATAAAAGTTGTTGTTTTTCCGCTGTTTACAAATATGTGTTCTTATATCTGTCTTGTATATCTGTGACTTATACTTATAAACCTCCACTGAAATTAGGGCATTCCCTTTGAGAGTGACCCTAACGGAGGTGGGGTGTTTCACTTGGTATCAGAGCATAGGTTTACCAGATAAGATAAAAAGTTCTAAAAATTTATTTTCAAAAAAAAAAAAAAAAAAGGCAAAGTCCACCCCCCAAAGCCATAGGTACTATCTCTTATCCTTCGTTTTGAATCTATCCTTTTTGTTTCATCATGTCCGAAGATCTTAACTTGCCGGAAGGGGTACCAATACCTGGTTGGTTTAGACGGTTCTTAGAAGCAAGAGCCACTCAGCCAGGTCCTACCATTCCTCCTCCCCCAGCTGCCGGAAATCATCCAGCTGCAGCGGCACCTTTTCCTCCACCTCCTCCTCGGGGAAACACGTTTGCTAAGATATGTAAAGATTTTAAAGCTATGGGAGGAAGGGATTTCCATGGAACTGAGTCCTTCGTGGCAGCCAGAAATTGGCTGAAAGAAACGGAGGACCTATTCATCATCTTTGAGGTAGAAGATAGACAAAAAGTACAATTGGCAGTGTGGCTATTGAAGGGCGAGGCTTCCTACTGGTGGGAAGTCACTAATGCTGAAAGACCAGTGGAGACATGGGAGGACTTTAGGGCAAGGTTTGAGACTAAATTTCTCTCAGATGCGGAAAGAAGTTTGCAGTTGGAAAAATTCTTATTTCTTAAGCAAGGGGACAAGACAGTCAGAGAGTATGTGAATCAGTTCGATGAGCTGGCTAGGTTTGGGCTTGACCTAGTCAACACCCCGCACAAGAAGGCTCTCCGTTTCGTCAAAGGGTTGAATGAGCCATTACACAGTTTGGCCATGACCCATATACCCATGGGAGCCACGTATGAAAGATTGGTGCAAATGGCATTGCTGAATGAAGAGGATAAGGGCAAGAAGGAGACAAAGGCAGAAAGCTCTCAAGGGAAGAAAGAGGGTTTGCAACCCAAGAAGACAGACTTTAAGAAGGGCGGGAAAGGCAACAAAGAGAAGAGGAAGTGCAATTTCTGTGGCAAAGTGGGGCACTTAGTAAAGGACTGCCGGAAAAAGAAGGCCAAGGAGAATGGTGGGTGCTTTTATTGCGGTGAGACAGGCCACAGGGCTAAGGACTGCCCAAAGAAACGAGGACAGGGGCAGAGGGCTGGATCCACCCCAGGGGCACAGGTACATGTGCTGGAAGCGCCACCTCTGCAACAGCGAGGTATAAATACTTCTGTAGAAAGTGTAGTTTATCTTTATGATCACCCCGTTCGCACTTTATTTGATTCTGGTGCATCACACTCCTTTATCTCGTCCGCTTTAGTAGAATCTCTGCACCTAAAAACTAGTATGGTAGAAGACCCCTTAATTGTTTCAAACCCAATTGGGGGCCCAGCTCATTTGTCTATGATCTGTGTGGGATTGAAAATTTCTATTCTAAGTGTAGAATTTCAATGTAGTGCCTTTGTTTTGGGCTTTTCGGGTTATGGTTTGATTTTGGGTATGGATTGGCTATCCAGTAATGGGGCCATCCTTGATTGTGAGAAAAGGGTTGTTAGGCTCCTAACCCAGCTCGGTAATACTTTGGAAATTTCTTGTAATCCCTTGTATGCGGTTATGCTTAGTTATCTTGAATCGCTAGATGCCTCTGTTGAAAATTTGCAATCAGTTAGAGTGGTCCGGGAATATCCGGATGTCTTCGAAGAGGTGAAGGGCTTGCCTCCGAAGCGGGAAATAGACTTCCGCATATATCTTGTAGATAATGCAAAGCCCGTTGCGTTTCCCATTAGACACATGGCTCCACGAGAAAGGAAAGAGCTCAGTAAACAGATTAAAGAGCTTCTAGAGAAGGGGTTCATTAGGAGGAGCATTTCAGAATGGGGCGCTCCAGTGGTGTTCGCTATAAAGGCGGATGGTTCACTCCGTCTATGTGTTGACTATAGGGAGCCCAACAAGCTAACGAAAAAGAATAGGCACCCTCTCCCTAGGATTGACGATTTATTTGACCAGCTTGTAGGAGCGTCTGTTTTCTCCCAGCTCGATTTAGCAACCGGTTTTCATCAGCTAAGGGTGGCTGAAGATAGCATCGATAAAACGGCGTTCAGAACCCCAGACGGCTTCTTTGAATGGCTTGTCATGCCTTTCGGCTTGACAAATGCACCTGCTTACTTCGTGGACCTGATGAGTAGGGTATTTAGAGCTTTCCTCAACAAATTCGTAGTGGTCTTCGTAGATGATATCCTTATCTTCTCAAAGAGTGAAGAGGAACATGCTCAGCACTTAAGGGCAATCATGGAAACTTTGCGAGTCCATCAACTAAAAGCCAAATTCTCCAAATGCCACTTTTGGAGAGAAGAGGTGAGGTTCCTTGGGCACATAGTATCCAAACAAGGGTTAGCAGTGGACCCTGCTAAGGTAGTGGCGGTACAGGATTGGAAGACACCAAGGAATGCAACTGAGGTCCGAAGCTTTCTAGGACTAGCGGGTTTCTATCGAAAGTTCATAAGGGATTTTGCGAAAATTTCAGCTCCGCTTACGAAATTGACTAAGAAGAATCTAGTGTTTAATTGGGACTTGGATTGCGAGTTTGCTTTCCAACGACTAAAAAGGGCTCTCACAACAGCCCCAGTTTTGACGCTTCCAGATGGGAGCAAGATGTTCACTGTTTATACGGATGCATGTGGGACAGGGCTAGGCGCCGTCTTAATGCAAGAAGGAAGGGTAGTAGCTTATGGCGGGAGGCAGTTGAA
>JASFAX010004820.1:0-12500 GCA_030737875.1 Allium sativum
AATCCATATTGGATTCCCAAATTTATTAATAGAGGGCCGAACACGAGGAATCGAAGAATTACAGATGAATGTACAAAAAGAATTTCGTTCTGTGAACCGAAGAATCAACATTGCTATCACACGAATAGAAAAACCTTATGGAGACCCCAATATTCTTGCAGAATATATGGCTTCTCAATTAAGAAATAGAGTTTCATTTCGAAAGGCAATGAAAGAGCTATTGAATTAACTGAACAAACAGATACAAAAGGAATTCAAATACAAATTGCAGGACGTATTGACGGAAAAGAAATTGCACGTGTCGAATGGATCAGAGAAGGTAGGGTTCCTCTACAAACAATTCGCGCTAAAATTGATCATTGTTCCTATACAATTCGAACTATCCATGGAGTACTAGGCCTCAAAATTTGGATATTTGTGGATGAAGAATAATAGACCTTTATTTATTTTGTCATTCTATCCAGTAATATAGTGATATATAGAACAAAAAACTAGACACTTTTTCTGTTTTTCTGTTAAAAAAAATAAAATAATTCGAATTCTATAAGGTTGAATCAAAAAGAAATTAATCTTTTTTTTTATAATTGCTATGCTTAGTGTGTGACTCGTTAGTTTTTCTTTAGAGTTTTTAGTAGAATCAAAAAAAGACTGATCCCTAATCCTAATATTAATTAAATAATTACAACTACTATAATAAATAAATTAAAAACTAATAACTAACTTATTGCTTCATATTGTCGAGATCCCAAAAACAGTCACTATATGACTGGATCAATCATATAGTTGTAACAACTGGAATTGTTCCATAACAAAAAAATATGATTGTGGATTTGAAAAAAAAAATATATAAAGGGATGCGGATAAATGGAAAGGTGATAGAAAGAGAGAACAAAAATATCAATGATATATAATTCCAATATGTATGGTCTATGAATTACCTCATATAAATAAAAGGCAATGTAATAAAGCATTAATTTTATATTGTTTTAATATTTATTGTTTAATATTGTATCGATTGATATATAAATAATAAATGATATATAAATAATAAAGAGCTTCCGGTTAATAGAAACTGAGGAGATTGACTCGAAAACAGATTTTGTTGAGAGCTCCATTGCAGAGTTCAGGCCTAATCATTAATGGAGAAGCTATAGGAACGACGAAACCTGTGACTATATAAGATTCTATTTAAAAGAATCCAAATGATTGAGCAGGCGGGATGGCGGAATGAACCAAGAACAATTTTTTTTTACTCGGAGAGGTTGTGGATTGATCCTACGAATAAAGCAGGAAAACGAAAGAGTCAATATTCGCCCGCGAAACCCTTATTTCTTATTTATTGGATTCCAATATTGTCTTGATTCAATAATTTATTAAAAGAAAATAAAAAAAAAATAAGGATCCAGTATAAAAAAGAAACATTATCTATATCTATAAATAGACAAATCTAACCGTATATACAGCTTCTTATCTAATAAATGAAATATAATATCAATAAATCCCATTACTTAGTTTAATGTATTAGTTATTAAATACATGCGCATCTGTAATATTATCGAATCCTTTCATTCGTGAGGAGCTGGATGAGAAGAAACTCTCATGTCCGGTTCTGTAGTAGAGGTGGGAAAAAACCATCAATTATAACCCCAAAAGAACCAGATTTCGTAAGCAACATAGAGGAAGAATGAAAGGAATATCTTGCCGGGGTAATCATATTTGCTTCGGCAGATATGCTCTTCAGGCACTTGAACCCGCTTGGATTACCGCTAGACAAATAGAAGCAGGGCGAAGAGCAATGACACGATATGCACGTCGTGGTGGAAAAATATGGGTACGTGTTTTTCCCGATAAACCTATTACAGTAAGGCCCGCAGAAACACGTATGGGGTCGGGAAAGGGGTCTCCCGAATATTGGGTATCTGTTGTTAAACCCGGTCGAATACTTTACGAAATGGGCGGAGTCTCAGAAACTGTAGCCAGAGCAGCAATTTCAATAGCTGCGTGCAAAATGCCTATAAAAACTCAATTTGTTATTTCAGGATAGGGATGTAGAACTAAATATGAAAAAGGGATGAAAAAACAACCACGAGTTTCTTTATTTCTAGACAAATACTATTTCTTCTTTTTCCTCCTTCTTTGCATTGAAATAATAAATTCAAATAAAAATGATATGATTCAACCTCAGACCCTTTTGAATGTAGCAGATAACAGTGGAGCTCGAGAATTAATGTGTATTCGAATCATAGGAGCCGGTAATCATAGATATGCTCATATTGGTGACGTTATTGTTGCTGTAATTAAAGAAGCAGTGCCCAATATGCCTCTAGAAAGATCAGAAGTAATAAGAGCCGTAATTGTACGTACATGTAAAGAGCTCAAACGTGACAACGGTATGATAATACGATATGATGACAATGCAGCGGTTGTCATTGATCAAGAAGGAAATCCAAAAGGAACTCGAGTTTTTGGCGCGATTGCTCGGGAATTGAGACAGTTGAATTTTACTAAAATAGTTTCATTAGCTCCCGAGGTATTATAAAGACTCATAGTCATAGATCAAATTAGGATATTGTTCTAGTAGGATATCTGAAATAAACCCAATTAATAGATTGTGTCTCACGCATATACTTTTACTAAAATTACTAAATTTAATAATAAATTTAATAAAAATAAATTTAATAAAAAATTTCAAATTTAATTAAATAAAATAATGAATACTTTGAAGTATTCAAATAAAAAAACATGTTGATTATATCAAAATTAGAAGCACCAATAATTAAAATTTGTCATGGGCAGAGACGCTATTGCTGATATAATAACTTCTATAAGAAATGCTAACATGAGTAAAAATGGAACAGTTCGAATAGTATCCACAAATATCACCGAAAACATTGTTAAAATACTCCTACGAGAGGGTTTTATTGAAAATGTTCGGAAACATCAGGAAAGTAATAAAAATTTCTTGGTTTCAACCTTGCGTCATAAAAGAACTAGGAAAGGAATATATAAAACGATTTTAAAACGTATCAGTCGACCCGGTCTACGAATTTATTCCAACTATAAAAGAATTCCTAAGATTTTAGGTGGAATGGGAATTGTAATTCTTTCCACTTCTCGAGGCATAATGACAGATCGAGAAGCTAGACTAGAAAAAATTGGGGAGAAATTTTGTGTTATATATGGTGATCCCCCTCTGGTATCCTAATTTTATCTCTAACTTCCTATTTGTGAAATAGGGAGTAAAGGTGAGTTATATAACTCTTCTTCCATTAGTTGATACTTCAAAAAGGTTTCCTGGAATGAAAAAAAAAATGATTCATGAAGGTTTAATTTCTGAATCATTTCCCAATGGTATGCTCTCCGAATCCGTTTATATTTTATATAATGAAGATCTAATTCTAGGTTATATTTCGGGGAAGGTCCGACGCAGTTTGATACAAACACTGCCGGGGGATAGAATCAAAATAGAAATAAGGCTATCAGGGGACGTATAATTTATAGACTTCGGAACAAAGATTCGAACGATTCGATAGATTCTTTTTGAAAAAATCCCTTTCATCAAAGATACAATTTGAAGAAAAAAAAACAAGAAACTTATTTTCTTCCAAGGAATAGATTCAAAATTAAAGTAAGGAGTAAGAAATATGAAAATAAGGGCTTCTGTTCGTAAAATTTGTGAAAAATGTCGACTGATCCGTAGGCGCGGACGAATCATAGTGATTTGTTCCAATCCGAGACATAAACAGAGACAAGGATAATCTTTCTAAAATTTCTCAAAGAGGGGTTATGTAAAAATAAAAGATTTGTTTTAACATAAAATGGATATCTCCATATCTTTTTATATATTTCTGATTCATATTTATGAGATGATAAAATATGGCAAAACCTATACAAAAAATTGGTTCGCGTAGGAATGGGCGTATTAATTTACGTAAAACTGGACGTAGAATACCAAAAGGAGTTATTCATGTTCAAGCCAGTTTCAACAATACCATTGTAACTGTTACAGATGTACGAGGTCGAGTGGTTTCTTGGGCCTCCGCCGGTACTTCTGGATTCAAAGGCACAAGAAGGGGAACACCCTATGCTGCGCAAGCAGCCGCTTTAGATGCTATTCGTACTGTAGTAGATCAAGGTATGCAACGAGCAGAAGTTATGATAAAAGGTCCTGGTCTCGGAAGAGACGCAGCATTACGGGCTATTCGTAGAAGTGGTATACTATTAAGTTTCGTACGTGATGTGACACCTATGCCACATAATGGATGTAGACCTCCCAAAAAAGACGTGTGTAAAAAAAAGAATTAAATGGATTTCAAGAGAAATAAACGATTCAATGATCTGATCAAATAATAATATTAGTATGGTTCGAGAGGAAATAGCAGGATCCACTCGAACACTACAGTGGAAATGTGTTGAATCAAGAGTAGACAGTACGTGTCTTTATTATGGTCGTTTCATTCTGTCCCCGCTCATGAAAGGGCAAGCCGATACCATAGGTATTGCCATGCGAAGGGCTTTACTTGGAGAAATAGAAGGAACATGTATCACACGTGCTAAATCTGAGAAAGTGCCACATGAATATTCTACGATAGTAGGTATTGAGGAATCGGTACATGAGATTTTAATAAATTTGAAAGAAATTGTATTGAGAAGTAATCTGTATGGAGTTAGAGACGCATCCATTTGCGTTAGAGGTCCTAGATACGTAACCGCTCAAGATATCATCTCACCGCCTTCCGTGGAAATAGTTGACGCAACACAGCATATAGCTAACCTGACGGAACCAATTGATTTGCGTATTGGATTACAAATCAATAGAGATCGCGGATACCGTATGAACCCCACAAATAACTCTCAAAACGGAAGTTATCCTATAGATGCTGTATCCATGCCTGTTCGAAATGCAAATCATAGTATTCATTCTTATGCAAATGGAAATGAAAAACAAGAAATACTTTTTCTAGAAATATGGACGAATGGAAGTTTAACTCCTAAGGAAGCACTTTATGAAGCTTCTCATAATTTGATTAATTTATTTATTCCTTTTCTGCATGCGGAGGAAAGGAACATTCATTTCGAGGAAAATAAAAACAGGTTTATTCCACCTCCTTTTACCTTTCAAAATGGATTAACTAAGCTAAAGAAAAAAAAAAAAGGAATTCCATTGAAATGTATTTTTATTGACCAATTAGAACTATCTCCTAGGGCCTATAATTGTCTCAAAAAGTCCAATATACATACATTATTGGACCTTTTGAGTAACAGTCAGGAGGATCTTATGAGAATTGAATATTTTCGTACAGAAGATGTAAAACGGATATTGGATACTCTACAGAAACATTTCGCAATCAATTTACCTAAGAATAAGTTTTCATTTTAAAGAAATTTTTTTCTTTTTTTATAAAATTTTATAAAAAAAACTTCATTTTTTGTCTTCGACACACAATTCGTATTTTCGCGAAATAGATCATAATAAAATTCATGTATCTAGGGAGGATTCACTTTAGAAGCGACTATTCCCTAGATACCTACATCGTGGTATTTCACAGTTGAATCAATTTGAAAAAGACCTAAAGTTAGAGATTTATCAATAGGTAATGTTGCTCCAATACCTAACCAAAGAGCTACTGCGGTACCGATCAAAAAGACTGTTGTAGCTACTGGACGACGAAATGGATTTTGGAATTTATTAACATTCTCCAAAAAGGGCACTGTTAATAATCCTGTTGGTACTGAAACCATTAAAAGAACACCCAATAATTTATTGGGTACTGTGCGGAGTATTTGAAATACAGGAAAAAAGTACCATTCGGGCAATATTTCCAAAGGAGTTGCAAATGGATCCGCCGGTTCACCAATCATTGATGGTTCTAGGACTGCTAAGCCGACATTACATGCAATAGTACCTAGAATTACTACCGGAAAAATATATAAAAGATCATTGGGCCATGCGGGTTCTCCATAATAATTATGCCCCATCCCTTTGGCCAATTTAGCTCTTAATACAGGATCGCTCAAGTCAGGTTTCTTTGTTATTGGGATAGGTGAATTCTTAAGGATCCATCCCCCGAAAGAACCGGACATGATAATTTTTCATCATCCGGCTCGAGCAAGATTCAAAAGAATTACAGAAATAGATTGATAGAAAATCTATATTTTATAGATATCCACACATATAAAATAGAATGACTTTATGTAAGTGATAAAGGATTTACTAGGTCCCATTTCTGAAGTTGTACCTATTCATATTCAGTGCAAATAATTGAGTTCTTACAGATAAATGCTCAATATCCAAGTAAGCTTAAAAATTTGATCATAATCAAGGGCTTTTTGGACTGTCTCATGTCTTTTGATTTTATTCGTTTTTTTCCCACAACATCTCGATTTTTTTACATACAAAGTCTTTACTTGTTACTAATAAAGTCTAGCCTCTGTTCTTCCTTAGATCCCTTATTTAACTCCGATAGTATCATATTATAGATCGAGGTCGATGCAGAGGAAATGAATGCATTTCCATACTATAAATAAGTAAGTGGGATAGATAAAACATTGGATCATGCCACATCACTTATTCTACAGGATCTTACGGAGCCTGTTCATGCATGACATAATTCGGACATGATCATAGAAAAAATTCTCCTCAAGCGAACCGGCCTATCCTATGCTACATAGGGGGATTTACGTGGTGGTTGGATGCGGAGACACGTTTGGTTGGGAATTTCAACGTGGCGGTATAAAATAATATATCGGCATGGCCCAATCAATAGTTCAAGTCACACACTCCCATAATCCATCCATCCTCTCTTCGGAGAATCCACTTCAACTATTCTTATCAAATAAGAACTAAACTACTTCGGAGTTGAAGAGAAGTATCAAAAAACATGTCTTATTTTTTCAATAATACATATTTGTAGCAATGAAATACTATTGTTCCTTCCCGATAGGATATATCAGAAATTACAAATATCTATGATTTGTTTTCTCTATAAAATAAAGCTATAACTATAAAGGACCTGAAATACCTTGCTTACGTATCATTGGGAAGTGCATTAACATAAATACGGCAGTAAGAAGAGGCAATACAAAAGTGTGTAAACTATAAAAACGAGTCAAGGTAGATTGCCCCACACTAGCACTTCCACGTAATAACTCTACCAAAGGAGATCCTATTATAGGAATAGCGTCCGGCACGCCTGTCACAATTTTTACTGCCCAATAACCAATTTGGTCCCGAGGTAAGGAATAACCAGTTACACCAAAAGATGCAGTCAATACAGCCAGAACCACACCTGTAACCCAAGTTAATTCGCGGGGTTTTTTAAACCCACCTGTAAGATACACACGAAATACGTGCAGAATCATCATTAGAACCATCATACTTGCTGACCAGCGATGAACTGATCGAATTAACCAACCGAAGTTAGCTTCAGTCATTATGTATTGAACAGAGGAAAAGGCCTCCGTAACAGTTGGACGATAGTAAAAAGTCATAGCAAAACCCGTAGCTACTTGTACTAAAAAACAAGTAAGCGTGATTCCTCCTAGACAATAAAATATGTTGACATGAGGAGGAACATATTTACTAGTTATATCATCTGCAATCGCTTGAATCTCGAGACGTTCCTCGAACCAATCATATACTTTATTGAGATAGGGAATCCGAGAGGACCCCCCCCCCGAGAACCGTATATGAGAATTTTCTCTCGTACGGCTCAAACAGAAACACACAAATACCAATTTTGACGGATATGCAATAGAAAGTTCAAAACTTCTTAGCTGCTCGATGCAATTTGTGCCAAAGATAGGAAGTAAAAAAAAATCCGAAATCTATTCTTTGTGATGCTAATGCCAAAAATATCAAGTTAGCTCGTACACCTTTCTTTTTCTTTATATTGAGCGTTCCAGGCCCCTTGAATCTTCTCTTTCCTATTTTTGTTTATTTTTGTTATTTAATTTGTTGTTTTTTGTGCGTAATGCGGGTCGACTTTTGTTTTACTGTTAATAGGAATTCCCTTGTTAAGACCCTATATATAAATCAATTAAAACCTCAGATTCATACAAGAACCACGATGATTTAATCCCAAGCTAAGTAAAAGGGTTCTTTGAGTAAAAACCATTTGATCATCAATTATTCAATTTCAATGAGTGGATATAATAACTCAACAAAATCTAGAGAAAGAAGTTGTTCTTCAGATAAAATTAATTTCGTAAGTATAACGAAAGAAAAATTATTTAATTTAGGAGATACCCATCTGAAATTTTTTTTTAGTCCGGTTGCGAGGTCTAAATAATAGGTATGAATCATAGTTAGAATATTTTTTTTTTTTACTTTTTTCTATAATATTCCGTGTTCCAGATATTAGAATAAATATCCGACGGGATGGAATCATCTTAATAGAGATGACAGGGCCGTTCTCTGTATTATCAATAGGATCAATTATAACAAGTCACACGCTCATATTCCGGAAATACCGAAAAAAGAAATACCACAGTCGAACTACCAAAAAGGTCTCTAAATCCAAGTTTTCAATAAAAATTTTTTTTTATTGAAAAACTAGAGGTTCATAGTTCTTATGAACCTAACTCATTGAAATTCCATCCAGTAAAACGGAAGAATTATAAATTTCCAAAATAATAGATAGGAATATTGCAAATAGAGCCATTGCAACTCCCATAAGTGGTGTAGTCCCCCAGCCCGGAGCTACTTTACCATATTCTGAATTCAATGGTTTCAATAAACTCCCTACAGTAGTTTGTCTTGGCCTAGATCTAGAACTACCCTCAACGGTTTGTGTAGCCATAAATCCTATTTAATCATTGGTTGAGATCGGTTGACTTTGTATACTATTCCGTTGTAATTGTAAATAAATAAACGATCTTATTGTAGATCCGTTGTAATCTTGAAATTTTCGAAAAATGGAAACAGCAACCTTAGTCGCCATCTTCATATCAGGTTTACTTGTAAGCTTTACGGGGTACGCCTTATATACCGCTTTTGGGCAACCCTCTCAACAACTAAGAGATCCATTCGAGGAACACGGAGACTAGACTTGTTGAAGTAATGAGCCTCTTGATATGAGGGCCCATTACTTCAGTTTCTATAATGAAAAATTATTTCATTATTTTTTAGTCGGAACCTTAGGTGGTTCTCGAAAAAAGATAGCGAAAAAAATTATCCCTAAAGTCGAGACTAAAAGAAATGTATAAACCAATGCTTCCATAGATTCGATCGTGGTTTACAATTATAGCTTTCACATCTATTCGTTTGATTGAGTGGGATCATTTACCATACCATAAAAAAAGAGCGGAAAGAATCAACGAAAAGAAGTTGATTCAAGTCTCTATTTTTTTCTCGGGTACCCGAGAAAAAAATAGAGATAGAGGATAAAGGTACCAGAGCAGTCTTGTATCAAACTACTTGTCTCTTTGTAGTTGGATCTCCAAGTTTTTGGAATGCTCCAAATTCCACTTGAGCATCCAAATCTGGATCAATACCAGCAAAAACATCCCTAAACAAGGTTCTAGCGCCATGCCAAATATGTCCAAAAAAGAAAAGCAAAGCAAACGAAGCATGCCCAAAAGTGAACCAACCCCTTGGACTACTACGAAAAACACCATCAGATTTTAAAGTAGCCCGGTCTAATTCAAAAATTTCGCCTAATTGTGCGCGCCTAGCATATTTTTTCACAGTAGCAGGATCGCTATAATTGACTCCATTGAGTTCGCCACCATAGAACTCAACAGTTACACCTACTTGTTCGACACTATATTTTGATTCTGCCCTTCGAAAAGGAACATCTGCCCGAACAATTCCATCTCCATCTACTAAAACTACCGGGAATGTTTCAAAAAAAGTAGGCATACGACGTACAAAAAGCTCGCGCCCTTCTTTATCTCTAAAGACGGGATGCCCTAACCATCCAACAGCTATTCCATCCCCGCTATCCATTGAGCCCGCTCTGAATAATCCCCCTTTTGCCGGATTATTACCAATGTAATCATAAAAAGCTAATTTTTCGGGAATTTTAGACCAAGCGTCCGATAAACTTAGATTTTCAGCTAGTCCGGCACCAACTCTTCGATATATCTCTTGCTGGAAGTATCCCTGATCCCACTGATAACGAGTGGGACCAAATAACTCGATTGGGGTTGTTGCTGAACCATACCACATAGTTCCAGCAACAACAAAAGCTGCAAAAAAAACAGCCGCGATACTACTAGAAAGTACAGTTTCAATATTGCCCATACGTAATCCTTTGTAAAGACGTTGAGGCGGACGGACACTAAGATGGAATAGGCCTGCCAATATGCCCAGTGTACCTGCTGCAATATGATGAGAGGCGATTCCGCCGGGAACAAAAGGATCAAAACCTTCCGCGCCCCACGCTGGACTTACAGATTGTACTTTTCCAGTTAGTCCATAAGGATCAGACACCCATATTCCAGGACCATATAAGCCTGTTACATGAAATGCGCCAAAGCCAAAGCAAGCCACTCCTGAGAGAAATAAATGAATTCCAAAGATTTTGGGCAAATCCAAAGAAGGTTTTCCTGTACGTTCATCACAGAATATTTCTAAGTCCCAATACACCCAATGCCAGATGGCCGCTAAAAAACACAAGCCAGAAAACACAATATGTGCTCCGGCCACGCCTTCATAGCTCCAAATACCCGAATTCGTTACAGTTCCTCCTGAAATACTCCAACCACCCCATGAATTGGTTATTCCTAAACGAGTCATGAAGGGTATAACGAACATACCTTGTCTCCACATTGGATCAAGAACAGGGTCAGAGGGATCAAAAACCGCCAATTCATATAGAGCCATCGAACCGGCCCAACCGGAAACTAGAGCCGTATGCATTATATGGACAGAAAGCAATCGGCCGGGATCATTCAATACGACAGTATGAACACGATACCAAGGCAAACCCATGGAAATACCCCTTTCTCAAAGAAAAATAGACACTATGTAACTTTATCGCATTGCAATAGACTTTATTTAGCTAATCTTTTCCGCGAATTCTGTATGAGAAAAGGTTACTTTTTATTGTATTCCGTTGAAAATAACGGCTGAATTCTGTTCGTAAGAACAAAGAGAAGCAGATCTATTCTATACCCGATAAGTACCAATACGCAATGGGAGCATTAGTCCTATTTTGGGGGAATGAATGTATGGATCCTTTTTATTATTCGAACGATCTATCTCTTCAATTAAGATTTTTAGTTCTTAATTCTATCTTTCTCTAAAAACCTTCGAAGAAGACAATAAACTCATTCTTACGTTTCCATATTAAAGTGAAGTATAGTACTTAAATTTTTTCTTTAATTTAATGCCCATTGGTGTTCCAAAAGTACCTTTTCGGAGTCCTGGAGAGGAAGATGCAGTTTGGGTTGACGTATAGTGCGACTTGTCAGACATATTGGGTCATATGGAATTTCCCCATTTTCTCCTCCGATCGAGATATCCTCTGTTTCGCCCAAGAAATATTGTATTGATTGAAGAATCAATCATGCGTAGCGTGAAGTTAAATTAGATTAATTTAGATTGAGGAGCAATATTCTTAATTAGAAGAATTTATGGTTAACTTGGACTAAAGACTAAAAAAATGGGGTATCCAGGCTCTGCTCATAAAATACCAAATGGGTAATAGTAATATATGTAGAATTACCGCTTGTAGCTATGCATAGAAGATTCCTCTATTTTATTTATTTAATTAGAGAAGCACTCTTAAACTGCCATGTCAACCATTATAATAAATCCATTGAATAGTTTTTTGGAGACATGAAACGAATTGAAAAAAAAACTCGTAGCAAAAAGAAGTGGTACTGAGATCATTTGTCCTATATGTACAACTAGAATTCGGATAGATCTTTCCCCGGAGTAGAACATGAACCTAAAAGAATTCAAAGGGCCCATTCAGGAACAAGAAAATAACATCGTGATTTAAATCTCGACGAAACAATACATCAATGAGAGATTAATCAAATAAGTTCAGTAAATTATTTTTTTGTTTTAGGGAAAGGATAAAAACTCTTTCTTTTTTTAATGGAAGAAAAAACCCCTTCATTAGAAAAGCAGGAATCTCTTAAAAAAAAGAGAAATAGGATTGGAATCAACACATTGATTCTTTATTTTCGCAATTTTTTTGAACCGTATGCATCCAAAGATGCGCGTACGGTTCAAAAGGGATATAATTTTGTCCTAATCAACCGACTTTATCGAGAAAGATTACTTTTTTTAGGCCAAGAAGTTGATAGCGAGATCTCAAATCAACTTGTTGGTCTCATGGTATATCTCAGTATAGAAGATGATACTAAAGATCTTTATTTGTTTATAAATTCCCCTGGTGGATGGGTAATACCAGGAATCGCTATTTATGATACTATGCAATTTGTTTCGCCCGATGTACATACAATATGCATGGGATTAGCCGCTTCAATGGGATCCTTCATTCTGGTCGGAGGGGAAATTACCAAACGTCTAGCATTCCCCCATG
>JASFAX010004820.1:17500-38191 GCA_030737875.1 Allium sativum
GGTAGAAAAAAACCTTTATTTTCATTTTTTATTTCGGGGACAACTCGATTCGAAGAAGAGCAACTTCCCTTATCCTTTTATTTTAGGTTTTATTCTATATCCCGTTTTTCCATATCAAGGAGTTCCATTTTGGAGTTCGGTCAAGAAAGAATCTTTGTTTTAGATCTTAATGTAACAATGATTGCATTGCGACTATTGATTATTCCAACTATATTCTCTTTTTAGATCAAATAGTATACTACTATATCTATTATTATATCTATTATCTATTATAGTATATTTTTTCTACAACCAATCAATTACTTAAAATAAATGAAAGTATTCGAAAATGAAAACCTTATATTATAATTATAAATAATTATAAAGAACTTTCTAAATTTTCTATTGATCTACTGAATAACATAAAATTATGCATAAACAAAGAACAAAAAAGAAGAAAGAAATTATGTAGTATTTCATTTCCATATTGATCGAGACTGCGTTGCTGCGCCAGCGGAAGGATAGCTATACTGATTCGGTATACTCGAAATACACCTTTGGTACAAAATTGACGATCTCACAAAAAAGATGCCATATCAGTGGTTTATTTTCCATTTACTGATCCCATCTTTCACCGAATCGATTCTTTTTTTTTTGAATGTACAAGAATTTTTGGAGTTCAGCATGTCTGGAAGCACGGGAGAGCGTTCTTTTGTTGATATTATTACCAGTATTCGATACTGGGTCATTCATAGCATTACTATACCTTCCCTATTCATTGCGGGTTGGTTATTCGTCAGTACAGGTTTAGCTTACGATGTATTTGGAAGTCCTCGACCAAACGAATATTTCACAGAGAGCCGACAGGGGATTCCATTAATAACCGGCCGTTTTGATTCTTTGGAACAACTTGATGAATTTAGTAGATCCTTTTAGGAGTTAGGAGGCCACCAATGACCATAGATCGAACCTATCCAATTTTTACAGTGCGATGGTTAGCTATTCACGGACTAGCTGTACCTACCGTTTTTTTTTTAGGATCAATATCAGCAATGCAATTCATCCAACGATAAACCAAATTCGAATTATAGAGCTATGACACAATCAAACCCGAATGAACAAAATGTTGAATTGAATCGTACCAGTTTATACTGGGGTTTATTACTCATTTTTGTACTTGCTGTTTTATTTTCCAATTATTTCTTCAATTAAGAGAAAGAAAGAGAGTAGTAGGAATTCTCTTATCCCATTCGGAAGGATATCATCTTCATAATTATCCATCACTGTTTTTGTCTAAAGTATGACTACTTGATGAAATGTGGAGGAAAGTGGAGGAAATGGCCGATACTACTGGAAGGATTCCTCTTTGGCTAATAGGTACTGTAGCTGGTATTCTTGTGATTGGTTTAGTAGGTGTTTTTTTTTACGGTTCATATTCTGGGTTGGGTTCATCTCTGTAGTAATCAAATGAACCGAATTGTAGACATGAAAAAGTAAGAACTCGGCGGTACCTTACCCCCTTTTTTGGCAAGGTACCGCTGCGTTCTTACTCTTTTCTTACTCTTAGAGCGGCAGGAGACTTTGGTCTATTCCATAACATACAAATTGGAAAATTATCCAATCAACATAATCAAGATTTTCTATTGGTATAAATGCTAAAATAGATCCGTTTCTCTGATCTTTCAAACCACTCTATTCTTTTGTTTCTTATGATGTTTTTGCACAATGGAATAGAAGCTTTTTCTAGTGATTGATTTATATATAATAGAGGCTCTGGCGCTCATTAACTCTTATCTTACGAAGCAACAAGAAAGAAGGAATCAATCCATTTTGGGGGTAATCCAATATCATATGGATAATTTAAACGGATGAGATATTCTGCAAATCATTTTTAAATTTCTTATAGGAAACAAATAAAAACTTATTGTATATAAAATAGAAAAAAAAAGATAAAATAAAAAAATAAGCATTTCGGTATGCGTAAAAATAGATTCTAATCCGCGCCGCTTTTCAACCAAACAATTTAATTTTTAGTAATATTGAAAAATAAATAATAGAAATAAAAAGTGGAAGTTAATTGAATAATAGAAGAAGAAGCTCCATTTACTCACTCTAAAACTTTTTATTTGTCTACTACTTCTTATTTATTATGTTTTTATTTATTTAAAATAATGAATGTATGAATCTAAACGTATGAATCTAAACAAAAGATTTCCAATATATCCGGAAAAGAAGAAATATAAATCTTTGGTGAACAAGAGAAAAAGCATTATTATTTCGATACAAGACGACACAAGAAAAAGGAGTTCTACCTTTTCTTGTGTCGAATAGAAGATTAGGAAGACTTATAATCCTTCCTAGAGGTACCTGTTCCTTTCATTTCATTTATCCAGTCCTTGTCTTGTATCTTCTTCCTTTGTTTTTGTATACCTATTGGGTAGTGCCTAGTACTAAAAATGGAATACAAGAAATTAATTCCATAGATCTCGCAAAAATACTATAAACAAAAAACAAAGCAAAGTAGGTTTAAGGAAGTTTACAGAAATACATATTTCATTTTTTTGATCAACAAGAATTCGGCGCTTTTTATCAACTTGATGGTAAGGAATTTCTGGATCTAGAAATTCATTTCATATAATTGAACCTTTTCAAACTGTTTCTTTTTAAGAACCAAAAAAATTTGTGCCAAAATAACAGATGCCAAGAAGAACAAAAGGCCTTGGACGCGTAATGGATCTTGAAGCACTATTTCTGCATCTCCCTGACCAAACCCCCCTACATTAGGATTGCTTGTTAATGGTTGATCAAGCTTGATAGATTCACCCTCTGAAACAAGAAGTTCTGGCCCTGGAGGTATAATATCAACCGTTTGGTGACCATCCGATGCATCAACTATGGTTATTTCATACCCCCCCTTTTCTTTACGTACTATTTTGCTTACTATACCCGCGGATGTAGCATTATAGACTGTATTGTTACTCTTGCTCCCATCAGGATAAATCTGACCCCTTCCCCTGTTCCCACCTACATATATAGGATATTTTAAGAAGTTAACGTCTTTCTTTGTAGCAGGGTCGGGGGAAAGAATGGGAAAGACGATTTCACTATATTTTTGACCTGGAACAGGACCTATCACAAGAATATTTCTTTTATTAGGGCGATAACTCAGAAAAGACAGATTTCCTATCTTTTCTTTCACCTCGGGAGAAATACGATCGGTGGGGGCTAATTCGAATCCCTCGGGTAAAATAAGAACAGCCCCCACGTTCAAAGCCCCTTTTTTACCATTAGCAAGGACTTGTTTCACTTGCATATCATAAGGAATTCGAACAACTGCTTCAAATACAGTATCAGGAAGTACAGCTTGCGGAACTTCAATATCCACAGGCTTATTAGCTAAATGGCAATTGGCGCATACAATTCGCCCGGTTGCTTCTCGTGGATTTTCATAACTTTTCTGCGCAAAAATGGGATACGCATTTGAAATAGATGCTCGAGTTATTACATATATCATGATCGATACAGAAATAAATTGAGTCATCTGTTCCTTTACCCAAGAAAAAGTATTTCTATTTTGCATGATCCAATCATTGATCCCGGAATTTCTACAATAAATTAGATAGGTAGCTAGTATAGTTCCCTATCCACGAGTCTGCCATTGTACTGAAAAAATTTGACGAAAACAGGACGAAGGCCTTGAAAAGTATAAAGAATGATATCAAATAAGTTTATCATTCATTCATTGAATGATAAATGACTACAAGCGAAGGAGATACGCGATTTAAAAAACGGAAGATCCAATATTTCACAATTGTATCTAGAATAACTGGAAAAGTGGAAACAAGACCAGATATAATTTGCTCATTATGAGCCAATCCAAAATCATTGTAGATCGAATCAATCATCAGTTCCCAACCATGGGTTGAGTGAAATCCAATCCATAAATCAGTAACTAAAAGAATAGAAAAAGCTTTTATTGTGTCACTTAAGTTATAGAAGAATTCCTGAATCCAAGAATTCAGAATAACAAGTTCTTCATTACCCAGAATAAAATAACCACTTAGAATAGTAAAACAGATTATATTTGTCGACAAATGTAAAATGATATGGAGATGATATTCATTATGTGTTTTGACCAATTGTATCGTTTCTTTGTGTATTCCTATACGAAGCTTTTTTATATGTGTCTCTGGGTATTCTTTTATCATTTCATCCAACAAGAATAGTTCCTCTAATTCTAGGAATTTTTCTAAAACATTTTTCTCTTGAATATCATTCAAAAAAATTTCGGATTGCCTAGTATTCCACCAATGAATAATCCAAGGTTCCAGACTTTTTTGAAATGAGAGAGATCCACCGGGGCAAAAATATTATAGATGCAAGATACGCGAGGGAAGCCAATGCTTTCTTTTTTTTCATTTTTTTTTTTTCTGTTAATTGTTAATGAACTGCTTCATTTGTCAACTTTATCTGATCTTATACTTCTCTAAAGCACGAGTTCTATAACAAGGTATCGAACCTATGGATCTATTCCCAATTTTTTGTAAAAATGTAGTCCTTAGATCTAGAAAAAAGAATATAGAAATAGAATTAAGGATCCCGTTTCGAATGAAATATATATATTTATAATAGAATAAGTAAATTTATAATAGAATAAGTAAATTTATAATAGAATAAGTAAATTCTAAGTAAATGGGATTTCCGAATATCTCAATTGGATAAATCCGAACGAATTTGTTCCTTTTGATAAAAATTCAAAAAACTTCAATTGGTACGCGCAGGAAATAGGCCAATTCGGCAGCTTTTTGTTCAATTTCTCGTGGAGTCAAATTCTCATCAGTACGAGTCAAGGGGATGGTTCCTTGGCCTCTGATTTCCATATAAAGAATACGACGAGGAAAAAGACCCTCTTTAACCTCCATTCTGATTGATTGGATATCTTTCATAAAGAAGCGAAGGAAAATGCGACGATTTATTCCGGGGAATCCCCAACGAAAAATACACATTATTCCCTCTTTTCTATCGAATCGATCATAACCACTACCTACATTCCACAATATTGTGCACCACAAATAGGAACTAATGAATAAACCCGCGATTCCATAGAACGACATCACGATCCCTTGTGGAAAAAAAATAATTTGTTGAGAAGGAAATCCAGGTATCAGACTCCTACCAAGATAACTAGAAATTCCAACCACTAAGAATCCTAGTGAACCTAAAAAAAGAATAAAGGCCCAGAAAAAATTACTTGCTTTTCGAGACCCTGTTATAAGTTCTATCCATATATGTTCTGATCGCCAGTTCATACTATACTAGATCCGATTGCATTCGATTGGAATTCAGAAAAAAAAATTTCTTGATGCCAAAGTAACTTTCATCAACTAAAACTATTCTGATATGAACCCTTAGGAGTAATTGGTTAGATACATTGACTTTCTATTATAAAAATATTTGCCGACCGCCCGTATATACATGGATTTATACGGATATCATGTATTCGCATGCATAACAGTTCTTTCATTTGTATTCGAAAAAAGGGCACATATCATACCGCATTACACTAAACAAATATCTATACCAAAAAAATATCTGGTTGGCCCCATCAGGTCTAGACAATCTTATTTTTTTGTACATGAAGAAATAAAGAAGCCATTGCAATCGCCGGAAATACTAGGCCTACTAAAGGGACAAAAAAAGAAGGTAAGTAAAGATCTGTCATAGAATGGGTACCTCAATTTAATATTTGTATCTATTATAAATATAAAGACATCATAAGTATATCTATTATATTATAATTATTATATATTAAGATAAATAATATTAAGTACTTGATAAGTGCAAGGAATGAGAACTAAATGAAAATTTAGTGTACCTATTCATCTTTCTACACGAATATGTATGAAAACCCATTTTAAGTTTAAGAAAATTTATGAATTCTCCCGTCCTTAATACTCTTTCTATCTTACTAATAAAATAAAGAGTTTTTTTTTATTAAAGATAAAGAGTTTATTATAAGTTCGCGACTCTAACTAAACTAATTCAACCCAACAAAAAGGGATTAGATTTCTAATAAAAAATGGAAGTTCTTGGTAGGCAAGGCATAGAAATCACTTCTATTTTTTCTAGATTTTAATATTTCTATATTATATATATCTATTTTTCAAAGGAAAAAAACCGTGTAACTGAAATAACTCACTCAGAACGCCTTTTAAAAGATTACGCGGTATGATTGGGTCGAATAAGCCCTTATGGAATAAATACTCAGCCGCTTGTGAACCGTCGGGTACTGTTTTATTCAATGTTTGTTCAATTACTCTTTTACCTGCGAAAGCAATGTACGCGTTAGGTTCAGCAATAATGACATCTCCCAACATACCAAAACTGGCCGTTACTCCACCAGTTGTAGGGGATGTAAGGATTGATACATAGAATAACTTTTTATTTGATTGATAATTATATGAAGCAGAAGATATTTTAGCCATTTGCATCAAGCTCAAACTTCCTTCTTGCATACGTGCTCCTCCGGAAGCACACACAATAATAACAGGTAGAGATCGATTAGTAGCATATTCGATCAAACGAGTGATTTTCTCGCCTACTACAGATCCCATACTACCCCCCAAAAATTGAAAATCCATAACCCCAATTGCTATGGGAATACCATTTAATTGACCTATGCCTGTTTGAACAGCTTCAGTTAAACCTGTTCTTTGTTGATAAGAATCAATACGATCTTTATAAGGTTCCTCCTCTGAATGAAATTCAATGGGGTCCATGGAGACCATATCTTCGTCCATAGGATCCCAAGTGCCCCGGTCAATCAAAAGTTCGATTCTATCTGAACTGCTCATTTTCAAATGATATCCACACTGCTCACAAATATTCATTTTTGATCTAAAAAATTTTTTATAATTTAATCCATAACAATTTTCGCACTGAACCCATAAATTTTTGTATTTTTTATTTATATCAAAATCATTAGATCTTCCTCTTATATTGAAATCGCGGCTGTTACCATCAGTTCGTATACTAGAATTTCTATTTTCACTATTGCTTACGCCTTCACTACAAATGAAACTAGAAATGTAACTGTTACTGTAATTTTCGGTATCACCTAAAATGTAACTATGAATACTGATTTCAAAACGAAGATAACTATCAATACAACTATTAATGTGATTACTCCAACCAGATTTAGTATCATACATGTAATGATAATAGTCGTGATTGTTACTCTTAGACCTACTATTCAAATAACTGGAAAAAAAAGTTTCGAATTCGCTCAGAAAAAAACCATTATTGTAAATCTCAAAAATATGATTTTCAATGTCAAAATATACAGAATAACTATCACCATTGCTGTCCCTAACCAAAAAAGTGTTATCAGAGATCAAACTCCAAATATTCCTTATATCAATATCATTGAAACTATACCTATTACTATCACTCCACCTAGAAATGTTTTTTTCCGTATCTTTTTCTTCACTTCCATCGGGATGCCAAGCACCAGGAATAATACCCATTTGAAGAAACGGCATTGATTTAGTTAGCTCACACTTATGTTTTAACTTCCTCCTAAACAACATCGAATTTAACCACCATTTTTTCATAGAGTTTTCCTGCTCCTCCTTCTATTTAATGAAAATAGAATAGATGAATAGTCATTTGAGGAATAATCATTTTACTATTTTATTTCCTATTAGAATTAAGCATATAATCTAATCATTAGAATTGTTAACTAACAACGAGTGAGTATTGAAATAAATAATTCTCTTTTGGGGAAATCCCAGGTATCACTTATATAAATATATATTATGATAGAATCTTTTGGTCAATTTAAAATATAAAGAGAAAAGTTTATCTCATGTCATGTACAAAAAAAATTATCATCGAAAAGATAAATAGCTGTTTCTTCCTATACTATGAAATAATAAATACTATAAAATAGAAATAATAAATACTATAAAATAATAAATAAATGAAATAATAAATAAATGAAGAATTTATTCTCGTAGAATCTAGTATCGTATAATCAAATAAGAAATTTCTATTGCAACATGAAATGAAACAGACAATATAAAGGGTGTGAGTAGGAGGAGCCCCCCTTGGCTTGATCTACGGCCCGAAACTGCGGGATAAAAAACGATCTACACCAACCTCAAGGTCCATAATTAAGGATCCAACAATAAAGAAAAGAACTCTTGCATTTTTTATTCTTCAATTTCATAGTTAATCTTGTATTTAGATTTTGTTTATATAGGTAAGATCTGTACATATGAAAGATCTATACAAATAGATAGTATAGGATACTTATTTTTTTATTCGGCCCAATCCTTTTCCTAAAAAAAAGGATTGAGCCGAGTTTAATTGCAATCAATTAGGAGAACAAACAGCAATTGCTGAATTATGTGCGCTTAGTTCTTATATTTTCTGTTTATCTATTTCTGTTTATCTATCTTATCTACTGGTTCGAACTCGAATTTGATCTCTTTCCATACTTCACAAGCAGCCGCAAGTTCGGGACTCCATTTGCAAGCTTCGCGGATAATCTCATTACCTTCACGAGCAAGATCACGTCCTTCATTACGAGCTTGTACACATGCTTCTAAAGCTACTCGATTAGCTACCGCACCAGGTGCATTTCCCCAAGGGTGCCCTAAAGTTCCTCCACCGAACTGTAGGACGGAATCATCTCCAAAGATTTCAGTTAGGGCAGGCATATGCCAAACATGAATACCCCCGGAAGCCACGGGAATAACACCTGGCATAGAAACCCAATCTTGAGTGAAAAAAATACCGCGACTTCGGTCTTTTTCAATAAAATCATCACGTAATAAATCAACAAAACCTAAAGTCATCTCACGTTCCCCTTCCAGTTTACCTACTACTGTACCAGCGTGAATATGATCTCCACCAGACATACGTAATGCTTTAGCTAGTACACGAAAATGCATACCATGATTTTTCTGTCTATCAATAACTGCATGCATTGCGCGGTGGATGTGAAGAAGTAGACCATTGTCTCGGCAATAATGAGCCAAACTAGTATTTGCAGTGAATCCCCCGGTTATGTAGTCATGCATTACGATAGGAACTCCCAATTCTCTGGCAAATACAGCCCTTTTGATCATTTCTTCACATGTACCCGCAGTTGCATTCAAGTAATGCCCTTTGATTTCACCTGTTTCAGCTTGCGCTTTATAAATAGCTTCAGCACAAAATAAGAAACGGTCTCTCCAACGCATAAAAGGCTGGGAGTTCACATTTTCATCATCCTTGGTAAAATCAAGCCCACCACGTAGACATTCGTAAACTGCTCTACCGTAGTTTTTTGCGGATAATCCCAATTTTGGTTTAATAGTACATCCCAATAGGGGACGTCCATACTTGTTCAATTTATCTCTTTCAACTTGGATGCCGTGAGGCGGGCCTTGGAAAGTTTTAGAATAAGCAGGGGGAATTCGAAGATCCTCTAAACGTAGAGCTCGCAGGGCTTTGAAACCAAATACATTACCCACAATGGAAGTAAACATGTTAGTAACAGAACCTTCTTCAAAAAGGTCTAAAGGATAAGCTATATAAGCAATAAATTGATTTTCTTCCCCAATAACGGCCTCAATGTGGTAGCATCGTCCTTTGTAACGATCAAGACTGGTAAGTCCATCAGTCCACACAGTTGTCCAGGTACCAGTAGAAGATTCGGCGGCTACCGCAGCCCCTGCTTCTTCAGCGGGAACTCCGGGTTGAGGAGTTACTCGGAATGCTGCTAAGATATCAGTATCTTTGGTTTCGTAATCAGGAGTATAATAAGTCAATCTGTAATCTTTAACACCAGCTTTAAATCCAACACTTGCTTTAGTTTCTGTTTGTGGTGACATAAGTCCCTCCCTACAACTCATGAATTAAGAATTCTTACAACAACAAGGTCTACTCGATATAGATTAGGCGTGAATGAAAACTTTGACAAAAATCTTTCAAAAAAATATTCAACTAATATTATCAATGAATTAAGTTTCTTATTAGACCATGCATTTGATTCACCAAATACATCATTATTGTATACTCTTTGATATATATGGCGCAACCCAATCTTTGTTTTTCAAGTTTATAATTGAATTTGGGCACTTTCCATTTTGAATAAAAAAAAATACTAAGAAAAACTCCCCCTTGACAGTGATATGTGTTGTATATGTAAATCCTAGATGTGAAAATAGGGATAATTCATCCATGAAAGAGAAGGGGAATAAAAAAAAATAGACACTAACTAAACTATATATCTATATATAGTTAGATATATAGAAAAGAAAATAAGGAACAACAATCAATGAGATCGTAATAATGAATCACGAGTTTGAATTTCATAGATTTAATCTAATCAAGTATAGATGGTATTTTGTATAATATAATGATAGAGAAATGAAACACACTTCACTTACTCATAATTCTTATTCATCTACTTGATCTTTTGAAAAAAGAATAGATTGCACTTGAAAATTTACTCATTTAAATTTAATGAGTAAACGATTGAATTTTATTCGGTTGGGTGGTACCAACTAAATCGAGTACTAATTCCCATTTAGTTCGTATTGAATTAATTAATCAAGCTGCTGCCAGTACCAGAAATTTATTTTCAATTTGGTACTATATACCATAGTCTCTCAATCAAAAGAATTTTGACATATTTTACTTTATTATATTATGAAAATCAATCCGAATCCTTCTGGTTCTAAGGTTTCCACACTTGAAGAAAAAAACCTAGGACGTATCACTCAAATTATTGGCCCAGTACTGGATGTTGTTTTCCCCCGGGGCAAGATGCCTAATATTTATAACGCTTTGGTAGTTAAAGGTCGAGATACTGCCGGTCAGCAAATTAATGTGACTTGTGAGGTACAACAATTATTAGGAAATAATCGAGTTAGAGCTGTAGCTATGAGTGCTACAGATGGTCTGACGAGAGGAATGGAAGTGATTGATACAGGAGCTGCTCTAAGCGTTCCAGTCGGCGGAGCTACTCTCGGACGAATTTTCAATGTTCTTGGAGAGCCCGTTGATAATTTAGGTCCTGTAGATACTCGTACGACATCGCCTATTCATAGATCTGCGCCTGCTTTTATACAGTTAGATACGAAATTATCAATCTTTGAAACAGGGATTAAAGTGGTGGATCTTTTAGCTCCGTATCGCCGTGGAGGAAAAATTGGACTATTTGGGGGAGCCGGCGTGGGTAAAACAGTACTTATCATGGAATTGATCAACAACATTGCCAAAGCTCATGGAGGCGTATCCGTATTTGGTGGAGTAGGTGAACGTACTCGTGAAGGAAATGATCTCTACATGGAAATGAAAGAGTCCGGGGTAATTAATGAAAAAAATATTGCAGAATCAAAAGTAGCTCTAGTCTATGGTCAAATGAATGAACCACCAGGAGCTCGTATGAGAGTAGGTTTGACTGCACTAACCATGGCAGAATATTTCCGGGATATTAATGAACAAGATGTGCTTTTATTCATCGACAATATCTTTCGTTTCGTTCAAGCGGGATCAGAAGTATCCGCCTTATTAGGGAGAATGCCTTCTGCAGTGGGTTATCAACCTACCCTTAGTACCGAAATGGGTTCTTTACAAGAAAGAATTACTTCCACCAAAGAAGGGTCTATAACTTCGATCCAAGCAGTTTATGTACCTGCAGATGATTTGACCGACCCTGCTCCTGCCACGACATTTGCACATTTAGATGCTACTACCGTACTATCAAGAGGATTAGCTGCCAAAGGTATTTATCCAGCAGTAGATCCTTTAGATTCAACGTCAACTATGTTACAACCTCGGATCGTTGGCGAGGAACATTATGAAACTGCTCAAAGAGTTAAGGAAACTTTACAACGTTACAAAGAACTTCAGGACATTATAGCTATCCTGGGGTTGGACGAATTATCCGAAGAAGATCGTTTAACTGTAGCAAGAGCACGAAAAATTGAACGCTTCTTATCACAACCCTTCTTCGTGGCAGAAGTCTTTACTGGTTCTCCAGGGAAATATGTTGGTCTCGCCGAAACAATTAGGGGGTTTCGATTGATCCTTTCTGGGGAATTAGACAGTCTTCCCGAGCAGGCCTTTTATTTGGTAGGTAACATCGACGAAGCTACCGCGAAAGCTATGAACTTAGAAGGGGAGAGCAAATTGAAGAAATGACCTTAAATCTTTGTGTACTGACCCCTAATCGAATTATTTTGGATTCAGAAGTGAAAGAAATCATTTTATCTACTAATAGTGGACAAATTGGCGTATTACCAAACCACGCCCCTATTGCCACAGCGGTAGATATAGGTCTTTTGAGAATACGTCTCAACGACCAATGGTTAACGGTAGCCTTGATGGGGGGTTTCGCTAGAATAAGTAATAATGAGATCACCATTTTAGGAAATGATGCGGAGATGAGTACTGACATTGATCCGCAAGAGGCTCAACAAGCTCTTGAAATAGCTGAAGCTAACTTGAGTGGAGCTCAGGGAAAGAGACAAGCAATTGAGGCGAATCTAGCTCTCAGACGAGCTCGGACACGAGTAGAGGCTGTTAATGTTATTTCCTACTAGTAAATAAAAAAACACACATAAAAATAAGAAAAAGAAGTTCTTTAGAGGTTCTTTATTATATACCATATTTTGATTCTGCCAATTGAATACAATCAATTCTAGATGATACAACAAAAAAAAGAAGATGGCTAGAAAAACTTATTAGATACCAGAGTTGATGGTATCTAATAAGTTCTACCTACTATTGGATTTGAACCAATGACTTCCGCCGTATGAAAGCAATACTCTAACCACTGAGTTAAGTAGGTTATTCATCATCACAAAAAAAGGACCCATCGCCTCGGGGATTATAGGTAGAATATTTTTTCTACGCAATACCAATCCATTAACAGTAAGCGGATTAAAGAACTCTCATGTGGGATCTGATCTTGACAAGAAATTCTCTATATGTTAAGATGTCTATGACAAGGGCTATAGCTCAGTTAGGTAGAGCACCTCGTTTACACGTGCGCCAATGCTTTTCAAAGGGGCCCATTATGCAATGAACATAATTGATCTTATTGAGAAATCGATGTCTTACTCCATAGATTCGAAGGAACAAGAGAACAATAGCCTGACAAATATTTGATTTGGTCCGATTCGAATGTGAATTCAGGTGCCAAATGAAATAGAACCTGCCATTGATTTGCTAATTGATAAGGTAAATACCAGCCCATTCAATGCTAGGCATAATGAGTATAAGGGACTCAAAAGAACCTCTTTTTTTCCTATGAACTTTAAGGTGTATGAAGTCTCATATTTGACTCTTGTAGCGGAGCGATAGAGATTCCATTTAACTTAGGTTAATCTAGGCCATAGGCAGACCTAAGTCAAGGTAACCCCTCTTTGAAACACTTTGGTATTATTCCTAGATCAGAATACAAATCATGAATCACAGAACACATGGAGCCATCTTATTATCTTCCTGTAAAAAAGAAAAAATATGGTGGACTAACTGATCTTCTTTATATCAATCAGTTGATGAAAGAGCCCAATGCAAGAAAATGCATGTTGGGTCTTTGAAACAGTTCGCATCATTTCGATAATAATTAGTTTGATCTGTTTTACCGAGAAAGTCTACGGTTCGAGTCCGTATAGCCCTAACACATTCCACTTTTTTTTCGTTTTGATTGAAAAAAAAGTGGAAATGGATTAAGAATTAAATTAATGCATTTTATATTTGTATTTTTATAATATAAAATGAACTAGAAAAATATAGTTATACTAATACGATTTCTTACGCTATAATTAGTCTTATTTATTAGTATTCTAATTATACTATTTTTTTGTATTTAATTGAATTACTTTTTAAAAAGAGAAACCGAGATAAAGTAAGAAAGTTTTCTTTGGGTGGGAACATCCTATATCGATACCATATCTAAATGGAATCAAAAAAAAAAATGGTATGAATCTTTAAATAAGGCATGCACCATGGCAAACAAACTCTAAACTATGTAGTTTTATTTGATCAAAAAAATTCCCTTTTCCTTTAAGAAGTTCTGGATGAATTTACAATATAAATTCAAATCAAATAATTCAACCTATTCCACATTAATAGGAGTTCATTTATGTTTCTGCTTCACGAATATGATATTTTCTGGGCATTTCTAATAATATCGGGTGCTATTCCTATTTTGGCATTTGTAATTTCCGGAGTTTTAGCCCCAATTAGTGAAGGACCAGAGAAGTTCTCTAGTTATGAATCAGGTATAGAACCCATGGGAGACGCTTGGTTACAATTCCGAATCCGCTATTACATGTTTGCTCTCGTTTTTGTTGTTTTTGATGTTGAAACGGTCTTTCTTTATCCATGGGCGATGAGTTTTGATGTATTGGGTGTATCCGTATTTATAGAAGCTTTCATTTTCGTGCTTATCCCAATTGTTGGTTCAGTTTATGCATGGCGAAAAGGAGCATTAGAATGGTCTTAACTGAATATTCAGACAACAAAAAAAAGAAAAAGGAAGGAAAAGGTTATATTGAGACAGTTATGAATTTGATTGATTTTCCGTTACTTGCCCAAACAACCCCGAATTCCGTTATTTCAACTACATTAAACGATCTTTCGAATTGGGCAAGACTCTCCAGTTTATGGCCTCTTCTCTATGGTACCAGTTGTTGTTTCATTGAATTTGCTTCATTAATAGGCTCGCGATTCGACTTTGATCGTTATGGATTAGTACCAAGATCGAGCCCTAGGCAAGCAGACCTAATTTTAACAGCCGGTACCGTAACAATGAAAATGGCTCCGTCTTTAGTACGATTATATGAACAAATGCCTGAACCAAAATATGTCATTGCTATGGGAGCTTGTACTATTACAGGAGGAATGTTCAGTACTGATTCTTATAGTACTGTTCGGGGAGTCGATAAGTTAATTCCCGTGGATGTCTATTTGCCGGGCTGCCCGCCTAAACCAGAAGCAGTTATCGATGCTATAACGAAACTTCGTAAGAAGATATCCCGAGAAATCTTTGAAGATAGAACTTTGTCCCAACAGCAAAATCGGTGTTTTACTACTAATCACAAGTTTTATGTTCGACGTAGTACTCATACTGGAAATTACGAGCAAGGATTACTCTATCAATCACCATCTACTTCAGAAAGTATCTCTGAAGTATTTTTCAAATCCAAAAATTCAGTATCTCCACATGAATTAGTGAATTAGGCAAGGTTCCTTTGTGCAGAATAAGAAAGAGTGGGTCAAGTCAATCTTTCAAAATTTCATTGGAAATTTTAAATACTCATACAAATAAAAATGTGGGAGAAATCGAGAAGATGGGGGTTCGTTTATCTGATTGGCTAGTCAAGCATGAACTAATTCATAGATCTTTGGGTTTCGATTGCCGAGGAATAGAGACTCTACAAATAAAAACTGAGGATTGGGACTCCATTGCTGTCATTTCATATGTATATGGTTACAATTATTTACGCTCCCAATGTGCCTATGATGTAGCACCTGGCGGATTTTTAGCTAGTGTGTATCATCTTACGAAAATACGGTATGGTATAGATAAGCCGGAAGAGGTATGCATAAAAGTATTTGCCCAAAGAAGTAATCCTAGAATCCCGTCTGTTTTCTGGATTTGGAGAAGTGCCGATTTTCAAGAACGGGAATCTTATGATATGTTGGGAATCTCTTATGATAATCATCCACGTCTTAAACGTATCTTGATGCCTGAAAGTTGGATAGGCTGGCCCTTACGTAAGGACTATATTACCCCCAATTTTTATGAAATACAAGATGCTCATTGAATGATAAGAAACGAATGTTCACTTATATAACATGACTCCAGATTTTTTTATTCAAGTCAAGGAATATTTTTCATTTTGTTCTAGAGAATAATTGGATTCTAATTCATATTAAGACTAAGATAAAAAATATTAAGACTAAGCTAAAAAAGACTTCATTGATATTACCCAATTTTGAAGATATTATGAATTTCGTTTGAGCAGAAACAATATAATAGATAAATCAAAAAAGTTCTGCACTATAAACTTTGTACCGCGCATGTCATTTAGATGAACCCTTGAAAGTAGCATAAACAAGAATGAAGAAATAGAATAAATAGGAAAGAAAATACGAAATAAAAAAAGAACAGATTTTGTTTCTGTGTATAAAATATATCCTTACTTGTTCTATCCTTCAACTCCTATAAAATAAACTTGGAAGTTTTTTAGACAACTTATTTTTTTTTTATTACCATCTCCAAATATAGATGGATCTATACATCTATATAAAAAATATGTATTGCGCTCTAGATTATTAATATGTATTGTATGTTGACCCGCTTCAATTAATTTGAAGAGGTATAAATATCTTTTCAATCGATTAGTTATGTGTCAGGAACCAGATTTGAACTGGTGACACGAGGATTTTCAGTCCTCTGCTCTACCAACTGAGCTATCCCAACAATTTAGGAACAAAATTTGAACCGGTGACACAAGGATTTTCAAGCCTCTGCTCTACACAAATGAGCTATTCCCTAATTTTTTCGATTTTCAAAAAGAAGACTTTCTTTGTGAATGTAAGGAAAATGAGATGAGCTGTGAATAATTCACTTGGGGTCTATTTGTGAAAGAGTAAAATGAATAAGAAAGATATTGAATTTTCTTTGAACCACTTATAAAAAAAATAGAATTATAGTAAAGAAGTAAAACGGGCTTTTTACTGGGGATAGAGGGACTTGAACCCTCACGATTTCTAAAGTCGACGGATTTTCCTCTTACTATAAATTTCATTGTTGTCGGTATTGACATGTAGAATGGGACTCTCTCTTTATTCTCGTCCGATTAATCATTTTTTGTTATAGAAGAATTTGAGTTACCAACGCAACGTAGTCAACTCCATTCGTTAGAACAGCTTCCATTGAGTCTCTGCACCTATCCCTTTTTATTCTATTTTTTAAAACCTTGTTTTTCAAAAAATAAAGATTTGGCTCAGGATTGCCCATTTTTAGTTCCAGGGTTTCTCTGAATTTGGAAGTTTTCACTTAGCAGGTTTCCATACTAAGGCTCAATCCAATCAAGTCCGTAGCGTCTACCAATTTCGCCATATCCCCCCTTTAGACAAGGATCCAGTTGTAATTTTACCCAACTTTTTCATTTATCTTGGAACCATTGAGTTCATTATATAATGATTCCTATATTAAAAAATTGTGTATGCCTATTTTATTTTTTTGGCTATCCCCTCTCGTTCCACCTCTATTGTATGAATCATCTTTGTTTCAATCAGAAATGATTCTATCATTGATGTATCCACAATTCAATATAGAGAGGTATATACCACATATATATACGTCCCCCTCCCCCCCTTTTTTTTTAGAGTGTGCTTTGGAATACTGGAAGGGTCGATATTCTTCCTTATTGTTTTTTTGTCCTATCTTCATCCCTTTTCGAACGAAATCAGAGGAATGTCTGATTATAATTTTTATTGTTGTATCTTTGGACTGATCCGCTATAATATGAATCCTTATTTCTTATAACTATTCTCAAATCTAAAAAAGGAATTCCAATTTTTTGGTATTTTCAATATCTTATTATTAAAAATTAAAATAAAATAAAAATATAAAAAAAGAAATTTTTTATATTTTTATTATAGTTTATTATATAATGGAATGTAAAAAATATATATTAAATATATATATATATATTAAATTAAGATAAATAATGTAAATAAGATAAATAATGTAAATTCTAAATAGGCTAAAAAATAACAGTAATGTAAATGTATATCATCAATAATTATTATGTATAATAATAAAATTGAAATTAGTCAGATATTTTTTTTCTGTTACATTATTAGATCTGTTACATTATTAGAATAAAATTCTATTTAGTCATATTATTCTATTTATTTATTAAATATATTATTAATATTAATTTGCATATTAATTTTAATGAACTAGAATATATAATATATAGTTTATATTAAATATATAGTTCATACGAACTTTACAGCTAATAGCGGGGATCCGGTAGTCTCTTGAATTCCTATGCATTATTTCTGTTATGTGAGCCCGCTTAGCTCAGAGGTTAGAGCATCGCATTTGTAATGCGATGGTCATCGGTTCGAGTCCGATAGCCGGCTTTTTTCTCTATCGATTTTTCCATAATTGAGAATCTCTCCATTTCTACAAAACGTTGAGTCACTAATCTATTATGTCGTGGTAATTCTAAAAAAAAGTGATTAGATCCAATTAGATTTATATTTTATATATATATAATAAATCATAAAACAGAGCCTTAATCTTCTTTCTATATATATACAACAACAAATCTGGATATTAACACAATCCATTTCATTCTATATAGATTTTCGCTTTGCTTTGTTTATTCTTTAGTTCAGTCTTAATTTCGATTTCTTCTGTAAATGAATGAAATTTCAATAAAATAAAAAGGAGTTTTTACTTTATGTCTCGTTACCGGAGGACCTCGTTTCAAAAAACTACGCCGTCTGGGGCTTTACCGGATTAACTAGTAAAAGACCTAGATCCGGAAGTGATCTTAAAAACCCATTGCGCTCCGGGAAAAGATCGCAATATCGTATTCGTTTAGAAGAAAAACAGAAATTGCGTTTTCATTATGGTCTGACAGAGCGACAATTACTTAGATATGTACATATCGCTGGAAAAGCCAAAGGGTCAACAGGCCAGGTTTTTACTACAACTACTTGAGATGCGGTTGGATAATATACTTTTTCGATTGGGTATGGCTTCGACCATTCCCGGAGCCAGGCAATTAGTTAACCATAGACATATTTAGTTAATGGTCATATAGTGGATATACCAAGTTATCGTTGCAAACCCCGAGATATTATTACTACGAAGGATAAACAAAGATCAAAAGCTCTGATTCAAAATTATATTGCTTCATCTCTCAGGAAGGAGTGCCAAACCATTTGACTATTGATTCATTCCAATATAAAGGCTTAGTAAATCAAATAATAGATAATAAATGGATCGGTTTAAAAATAAATGAGTTATTAGTCGTAGAATATTATTCTCGTCAGACTTGAACCTAACGAACATAACAAGAAAAGGGGTTTAGGACAATTCCGTCCCTTTTTCGACGAAGGAAATAGATCTAAGGGCCTTAATCCGTATTTTGTTATTCACGTATTACAAATTGATACGCAGTAGAATTTTTTTTTTTGCTCTTTCCACAAGATTTTTCTTTTACGTACCCATACCACAGTAATTAGGAATCATAATTTTTATCAAATAAAGCTGTTGGAATAATATAATGCGTTTTTATTTGATTTGATATATTGTAGTTGGTAACGATGGTGAATTAACAGAAACGGAAAGAGAGGGATTCGAACCCTCGGTAAACAAAAAGCCTACATAGCAGTTCCAGTGCTACGCCTTCAACCACTCGGCCATCTTTCCTATATAATCCTATTATTGACCAGAAACCGAGTGAATAGTGAATCCATAGGAAAAAAGTTTCTTTCCAATTCCATATTTATAAACAACCTCTCTTATCATCCATCTACCCTATTATAAATTTATGAATCATACCATGAATTTTTCTATGACATTTCATTCAATTGTATAATCATTAGTCATCCTTTTACTTTTTGGGTCATAACCAAATCTAAATTTATTGAGTTATTAGATTCGAGTTATAAGAATCCATAGTAAAATAAAGTCCTTGGTTATCTAACTTAGATGAAATAGTAATAGTTCCGTGCATTTGTATACTACAAAATTGATATTTTATAAAATTCAATCTGATTCAAAAGTCTCCCATCTTTCTTTGTCAAAAAAGGTAAAATTTGAACAGAAGGTACACAAGAATGTTTTTGTTTTTATGTTATTTTGTACTCTACAATTCCTTTTTGTGGGATCATTTTCCCCGAGAGGGTAGTGAGAAGAATTATAGAATGGATTACTAATTATGCCTAGATCTCGGATAAATGGAAATTTTATTGATAAGACCTCCTCAATTATAGCTAATATTTTATTACGAATAATTCCGACAACTTCAGGAGAAAAAAAAGCATTTACCTATTATAGAGATGTTGTGATTTGATTTTTTGTTCTTATTTTTTAGCCCTCAACGAAGTCTTACGAGAAAAAGACGCAGTTCGGAATATAAGGAACCAAATTATTGAAATAAAGTTACGTTTAGTGAAGGTAAAGTTTGGAGATAGAACAATCCTTCTGTCGTGTATCCTCGATTGATCAGCCTCAGATATCTTTATTGTCGATTTTAGTATTAAACGAAAGGTTATACCTATAGGTTCTGTATTGCAGGTCAATCCTACTCCACTAGTACCAATAGGCGGCATAGGGGAAGAAGCACTACACTAGGAATCAACAACACAAAAACTTTGGTAAACATTACCCTTTTCCTTATCGGTATCGGGGCTAACAAGAATGGTTGGGACAACAAACATCCATCTCGTTCGTACTTTGGATACTCGTATAACCATCAAAGATTGTTGAAGTGACTAATTCCTGGAATAGTAAGCGTTGAGGACAAAGAAATCGTTGGAGTTACCATTTCTATCTAGTACTAATATGATAGGTCTTAAAAAACCTCTTGTTGCGGAAGGCTAGCTAGAGATTTCTTGTAAAAATACCAGCTCCTGTCAGTTCAGTTCATAATGAGAATAGTGAAATTTAGA
>JASFAX010000491.1:0-60979 GCA_030737875.1 Allium sativum
GTCGTATGGCGTAAAATTGCTTGTTGGATAAGTGTAGGAGATTGGTCAGATTCCCACTCTTGAAGCATGTATCATGAACCAGAGTTCCGAACCGAAGTACCCCCGACCCGATCGTGATACCCCACTCGTGGCCAGTGGCCACAAGCCATCATGAACCGGAAGCCATCACGAGCTGATGCCAGGGGAGCATCACCTCGATCCGCCAGGGTGAGGACCACAAACCAGCTTGGTCCAAACACCACAATCCGAAGCACCCCAACCCGGTGGAGGAAGCACGAACCGACTTGTTGCTCCAAACCGAACTGGAGTGTCACGAGTAGGAAGCCGCGAAACGACCAAGACTATGGAGCACTCACGAACCGAACCGAAGCACAATGAGTGGACTGTCACGAATTGTGATGTCTAAACCGACCAAGAGAACTATGCACCACGAACTAAAGCTCCAACTCGAACCGACGAAGGCCGATCCGAACCCAGTGAGGCACCACGACCCAAACCAATCTGGAGAGGGTGCTACGAACCAGAATGCCTGCTTCATGACTCACGAACCGAGTAGAGATCGAACCAAGATGAAGACCAAAACCCGAGATGCAAAGGTAGTCCAAATAGGAGGTTAGAACTCAGGATCCAAATGGGAACCAACGAGTTAACTTTGTGAGTTGGACTTTGCTGCAGGACGTGTGCAAAGGGGTTATCGATGTCCATAACGTTGATTCACCACAGAGAGACGGATGTTAGGCTATGGAGTAGTATAGTGGAGTAACCATTACTCCAAAGGGGGTAAAGTGATCGTAGCATGGCTATGAGCCAGTGCAGTGGAGTCGTTATGACTCCAAAGGGGAAAGTGGACACGACAAAGGATTAGTGGTTGTGGATCAGTGCAATGGGGTTATTATGACGCCCAAGGGCAAAGTGATCACAACAAAGTATTGGGTGATCAAAGTGGTGGATATCGTATGCTTGACGCACTGAGTGAGAGATGTGAGGATGATTGCTATAATTGATTGTTTGTTATCACCATGACATGCACACTCCTACATTACCTTTACACTTTATACTAGTGTTACCTTAGAGTATTGTACATCTTGTTGTGCTAACTATGTACATCTTGTTGTGCTAACTCTTTGGTTGCAGGTCCAGATTCAGGTATAATCATTTATACTTGTTATTGTTTTATTTTGATGCTATCGCTCAAAACAGACTTTTGTTTGACCCAGAGTTTTATGTCTCTTCTTATTACTCTGGGTGCTCCTAAACGAGCAGACTAGAAATAGGTTAGGTGGTGATGCATGAGTAGCTATCTGGAGACGAGCAAGAGGCTTCCACGTACTATTTATATATTCTCCATGTGTATTAATGGTCACTGCTTTGGGCATTAGTAGTGTACCTTTCTATTTTTCTTTAGAGACAGTATTTCGAAGTTGTAATAATGATGGTCTTGAACATAAACTGTATTTAGGATTTCCGCTGCTGTGATGGTTTAGTTTTCAGCTTATGCACTGTCTCGCCTGTTTTATGCTAAGATTACGTTATTATTATATTTTATTCCATGCGTGTGAGATATACTACAGGTTTTTTGATGATTCATCGTCTTGTTTCTTTTCCTTTGACGACCGTCCCGTGCTAGTTGGACATCGGTACAACGCATTTCGGAGGAAATGTCGGCTGGTCCAGGGCGAGCCGTCACATTGTGTACCTAGACCCCTCACGTTAGATTCACCACTTGTGGTCGCTGGATATGCCGGGCGGTTCCTGGTAGACTTCCACCACAAGTGTAATATAACCTCGTGTCTAAGCACGGTTACAGTTTCTAATTAATGTAATCCTAGGCATTTTCATTATTAACCAAATTTTACCTATGTCGTTATAGGTTTTCATGGCCCTTTTCCCAAGTTATGTTCATAATGAACCATATGCCCCAATTTAATATAATTACACTTTATTCAAGTTATGCCCAAATTCCCAATTACAAGTTATGCCCCCAATTCAACATTTTCCCTCGTTCCCAATCTAACGTATTCGCATATTTCAGTGGGATGCCTAGGCTCGAAGGTAACCTGGCTATATAAAAATAAAATGGAAAAGATAGAGGGAATAGAACAGAGATGACCATACTAACATGATGGACATATAATGGCATAAACGACATAAAATATATAGTGGTATAATGACATGGTGGGCTTATGGGAACAGATCTAATGAACATATGATAATAAAAATGATTCTAACTCAATAGGAACAGGCATGATGTGATATAAACAATGATTTAGATGTCTAACTAACAATAGATATGATTTAGCCATAAACATAACAGAACAGGTATAAGGTTATCTAAACAGTGAATTAGATCTACAATCAAAGGCAGATCTGATATGATAAATAGGTATAGGTTTAGATCTAGTTCATAATCATGTCAGGATATCATAGATATACAAGTTATAACAGATCTGATATGATTCAAGCAGTTACAGGCATATATCCAAGTTATAGTCATGTCAAGATTATCTTTTTAATTATTTAGATCTAAAAGTAACTTAAACTCATAGTGTTTGGATCTAGAAAAATAGAGAAGGGATTGCTAGCGTTGAATCACAGATCTTTAAGCTTGATTGCAGAAGAAGAAAAGACTTGATTTGATTTGGGCAGAGACAACATCTATTTCTCCATTATTTTTGGTGTGCAAAAACATGAGAATTGAGGCCATATTTATAGCCGAACCCAAAACCCTAATCTGCCTCATCTACCGCAGGGGGGTTGACCCCCCTTATGGGATCGACCCATGGGTCGACACCCCCTTGAGGGGTCGACCCAGAGGACGACACCCCCTTTAAGGAGTCGACACCTCTGAGCGTGAAAATTCTTGCCTCCTCATTTCTACGCAATTTTGAATTTATGGACCTAATATATATATATATATACACATATATATATTCTTCTTGCTCATATACAAACTTTAAACCTTCATAACTTCTTCATATGGTGTTCGTTTTACGCAGACCAGGTGTCTATTTTGTCCAGAATTCCGATACAAACGCAATGGCGCAGTCCATTTCCCTTAACTCTGAATATTAAATTAATTATCCTTTAATTTGTCTTATTTAGTGTTGTTAAAATTACAGGGTGTTACATTTCCCCTAATCATAGGATTTCATCCCCAAAATCTCCAAGTTAAGAAAAATGTATATCCTACCATCCATCACCCATCTACTCATCCACCAATCACATACATCCATTGTCCTTAAAGACTTCTAATGCTTATATGAACATATGCAAAGGTGTGTGTATATGTCCCAGTGCTAATGCGAAGATCAAGCGGTCCACTGTCGACCTCCTTAATGCAATGTATGTTAGTGCCATGAATCCAACATGTATGCAAATAATCATATTATAATATGTAAGTTATATAGGTGTGCACAATCATCCGTCTAAGTGTAACATCCATATGATGATACATCCATTTTCATCTATTAAAAAAAATGCACACACATCCATATGCAGTATGAGAGTGATTGAGCCGATCTAGTGCTTGATGTGTGTATATGCATCCACGAGCAACCACTAGCAAACACTTGCATTCACTTGCATCCATCAAACATAACATGTCTCAAACACATATTTACATCCATGGGTTTCCTAATTAAAGGTCGAAGATTCGATCGATAGGATATACATTAAATGATAGAAACAAGTATAAATAAAATCTTTGGAAAGGAAGTTAAGAACATACCCTCGAAGAGAAAAGGGTACGAAACACGAATCATATCTTCGATCTCCCAAGTCGTATCCTCTGGATTATCTACTCATTGAACCTTCATCAACTTAACTTCTCTATTACGTATCTTCTTAACTTCTGATCCAAGAATACGGGTAGAAACTCGTCTAACTATTGCCTCCCTTTCCACCTCTACTTCCTCCAATATACTCGGTTCAACTACTTCCGTGCTATCATGCAAGCACTTCCGCAAATGAGAAACATGGAAAACATCATGAACACCAAATAACCTCTCTGGTAGCTTTATTCTATAGGTCATTTGGCCAATCCTTTCTGTTATGGGAAATGGCCCTACAAAATCTTGGTGCCAATTTCCCTACAGATCCAATGCGAACCACATTCCTCAAAGGTGACACCTTAATGAAAACCATGCCTCCCACCTCAAATTCAATGTCAGTCCTCCTCTTGTATGTGTAGAATTTCTGCCTATCTTGAGCGTTCTTCATTCGCTGCCTATTAAGATCAATCTTCTCGGATGTTTCTCTAACCATATTTGGTCTAAGTAATAGCCTTTCTATAGATTCCCACCAACAAGTTGGTGATTTACACGGTCATTCATACAATGCTTTGAAGGGTGTCATGCCAATGCTAGCTTGATAACTTTTGTTGTAGGCAAACTCTACTAAAGGAAGATGCTCTTCCTAAGTCCCTCCGAAGTCTAGGATACACAGCCTTAAAAGATCCTCAAGAACTCTTTTTACCCTTTCCGTATGTCCATTGGTCTGTGGGTGATAAGCGGTGCTCAAACACAACTGTATACCTAATGCTTCTTGCAAGCTCCTCCAAAATTCTCTGGTTAAAATAGGGTCACGATCGCTTATGATATTGGAAGGTACTCCATGAAGACGGACTATCTCACGAACATAAACTGCTGCCAACCATGTTGTTGTCCTTTTGCTCTTAACCGGAATGAAATGAGCGCTCTAAGTAAGTCTATCTACTACAACCCAAATACTGGTGTTGCCATTCTTTGATCTAGGAAAACCATCAACGAAATCCATAGAGACGCTCTCCTACTTCCACTGTGGAACCTCCAAAGGATGAAGTAAACCACCGGGTTCTTTTGCTCAGTTGTGACTTGCCGACAAACCAATCATTGGGAAACAAACTCCGCCACATCTTTCTTGATCCCAGCCCAAAAGAAAACCCTCTCATGTGTCTATTCATCTTATCACCGGCTAGATGAATAGTCATTTTAGAATGATGGGCTTCCTCTAGGATTGTCTTTAACAAACTCCCAGTTTGGGGAACACAAAGCCTTCCATCTCGTCGCAACCATCCTTTATCGTCTACGGAATATCTATTGAGGTGACCAGAAGTCTCTCCTTTACTGAGCCTATCCAAGATGTCTGAAATTTTTGGATCCTTTCGTTGTGAATCTCCTATCCAATCCATAAGAGTAGGTCGTATCTCTAGCGATGCAAACAAACCAGGCAAAAATTCGGTGGAGGGTTTAAAATCAAAAGCCGATATGAACTTCCTATAATAGCCTGCCAATCCGAGAAAACTTCTCACCTCCGTTGCATTCTTCGGAATTTGCCAATCTTGAACTGCAACAAACTTCGCAGGATCTACTGCTATCCCATCTTTGGAGACCACATGCCCAGGAAACCTTACCTCTTTTCTCCAAAAATGGCATTTGGAGAACTTTTCCTTAAGTTGATGCATACGTAGAGTTTTCAAAACTTCTCTCAAATGTTGGGCATGATCTTCCTCACTCTTTGAGAATATCAAGATATCATCAACAAAGACCACGACGAACTTATTTAGAAACTACCGAAACACCCTACTCATCAGATCAAAAAATATAAGCAGGTGCATTCGTCAACCCAAAAGGCATAACTAGCCATTCAAAGAAACCATCTGGAGCCCTAAAAGCGGTCTTGTCTATACTATCCTCGGCCACCCTCAATTGATGAAACCCCGTGGCCATATCTAACTGAGAGAATACAGATGCACCAACAAGCTGGTCAAACAGATCATCTATCCTTGGGAGTGGGTGCGTGTTCTTCTTTGTGAGTTTATTCAACTCCCTACAATCCACACATAAGCGAAGAGAACCATCCGCCTTCATTGTGAATACCACCGGAGCACCCCATTCAGATATGCTTCGCCTAATAAACCTTTCTCAAGTAGCTCCCCTACTTGCTTACTAAGCTCCCTCCTTTCTCTTGGAGCCATTTGGCGCACAGGTAATGCAACTGGCTTTGCATTGTCCACCAATATACGAAAATCGATCTCACGCCTTAAAGGTAAGCCCCGGACCTCATCAAAAACATAAGGATAGTCACAGACTACAGGTACAGATGGCATATCATCGATAGATGCATCGTGAGACTCTAGGAAACTAAGCATGACAGACCCTTGTGGGTCACTAGAAATCTCGAGGGTCCTCCTATGCCAAGCCAAAAGTCTAACGACCCTTCTCTTACAATCCAGAATGACACCATACATGGCTAGCCAATCCATCCCTAGAATCAAACCATAGCCCATAAAACTAATCACATATGCATCGCACTCAAATTCGATGCGTAACACAGATATTCTCAAACCCTAACAAATCATGGAAAAATGAGCCGAACCACCAATGGGGTTTGAGACAACAATGGGATCCACTACCATACTAGTATTTAGGTGCGGAGACTCAACCACAGAACTAAATATAAATGAATGTGAAGTGCCAGAATCAAAAAGAGTTCTAATGGGATGATCGGAAAGAGAAATCAATTCTTCCACGGAAACCTTCCTACCTCTATCTGGAGCACTGGTCGCGAGAGCATGCACCTGCCCTCCAGAAGCTCTTGCCCATTGACTTTATCCATGTTTTTTCGGGCACTCCTTAGAAAAGTATCCAACCTCTCCACAACTGAAGCAAGAATTCTTCCTTCTTTTGCAATCTTTGATCAAATGACCCTCTCTCCCACAATTGTGACACTTCCTCTTATCCTTATCCTTGTCAGTCTTTCCGCCTTCTTCTGTTGCTGTTGTTGCTGTCCTTCCTTGGGACATACTTTCTTGTTTTGTGTTTCCTCAACCTTGACTTCCTTATTGTTGCTTTTGTCTTCCTCGTGCATCAAAGCCATATCAACAAGCCTTTCAAAAGTTGCTCCCATGGGAATATGGGACATAGCTAACCCATAAAGGGGTTCCTTCAGTCCTTTAACAAACCGCAAAGCTTTCTTATGCAGAGTATCTGCCAGTTCCAATCTAAACCTTGCTTGATGGTTGAATTTGTTAACATATTCTTTAACAGTCATAGTTTCTTGCTTGAGCGCCAAGAACCTTTCCATTTGCATGCTTTTCTCATCTTTTCAAACCTCTACCGAAAATCATCCCAAGTTTCCACTGGATGCCCTGCTTGCGTCACTTCCCACCAGAACGAGGTTTCATCTTTCAGTAGCCAAGCGGCTAGTTGAATCTTTCTATGATCGTCCTCATCGAAAATTCCAAACAACTCCTCTATCCCCTTGAGCCAATTCCTTGCCTCTACGAACATCTTGGTTCCACGGAATGGCTTTCCTTCCATGGTACAGAAATCTTTGCAGATCTTAGAGAAGTTATCTGCACGTGGATGAAGAGGAGAAACGACGGGTGAAGTTGGGGGAGGAACGTCGGTTTGAACACTGGCAGGCGTCGTGGACACTAGATACCTACGGAACCAGCTTGGTATCGTAACGCCCTCTAGAATATTAGGTTCCCCAGACATGCTGAAAAGAAAAGGAAAAAGATTCAGACAAAGGATCGAAAGATATTACATATGGATTTGGGGAATATGTTTTTCAAAATAGACTTTTCTTTTTGAAAATGCTTTCTTTTAAAACCTTTTTGAAAACAAAATCAGAAACTTTTATCTAATCTGATAACCTTCAGCTCTAATACCAAGTGTGACACCCCACGTCCATTAATGTCACTCATTAAGAGAATGCATTAAGTTTCATGAAGCATTATAGGTAAACAGAAACAGAAACATTACAAGACAGATATAAAATAGCAGCGGAATTTAAAAAAACTTTATTAATCATAAAGCATCGTGGTTCAAAACATCATATGTCAAAAAATACATAAACCCAGTACATCATCAAAATTTCTATCTTGCACTTAAAACATCAGAGTACAAAAATAAAAGAAGCATAATTCCCCAAATAAAACATAGCCACAGTAGATAAGAGCTCAAGCAATACATCTAAGCTGCTCCAAGGAAGATGAAAGCAGAATCCTGGTCAAGCTTGAGTATTCCTACCCTAAGAACCTGTAGGGGGGAAACAGAAGAGAAAGAAGAGGAAACAAAATGGGTCAGACATTAAGTCTGGCGAGTCCTGTTACTTTTAGCAAATAAATAAGCAAAAGTATCATGACATGCATATAAAGTGGAAAAGAGAGGTAACAACATAAAAGGCAGGTATTACAAGGAAAACAGGATAACATGATAGAGTGTATACGCTTCTCTAATGATTCCTCTGCACCAATACTAGTGGCTTAACAAGATGATTCCCAACAAGCATAAGATGCTAGACTTAGGTGTACTTCCAATGAGAGGTTTTCACCCCCATACAATCAATAGATAACCCAACATACCGGAGTTACCACTAAGGGTATTAACGGGCTCCCAACATACCGGAGTCTAAATGTACCCTAATTACTACCCAAATCAATCGGCTGCCTACTCTGTCGATACCCCGTGCTTGTCCCGTAGTAAGGTGTATCACTCCCTAAAGTGGAAACCCTTCGTTTCAGGATGTGCACAACCATATCTGCAGGTGTCACGACATCTTATCCTCCTCTGTCCGAACCATGCACGCACACGACCCGGTCAGCCTGCGTCGCCCACATCGCCCCCACGTTTAAATCTCTTACAATCATCCCAGTAAGCGTTCCCCGACTCCGACCTAGTTCGGAGTACTCGTTTGATACTTATATATGGGTTACTGACTGAAATGGGTCCCACACACAAGATGATACAAGCTTCCTCCCTACGCTAGCATCCCCACTAGGTTTTCCACTGGTTATGCCATACCATAGTAAAAGATTGCATAACCCCCACAAGTTAAGTTTGTGGGCCTATATATAAATACTACCCACCAACCCCAGATATACTTAACCAACCCACTGTTTCAAACTAGTTTGCTTAACCCCTATTCATTTTAACATGTTCATACAATCCTTATGGATTTAACTAGATTAAGTAGTCAACTTTATTGCCATATTCATTTATGGTTATAATGTGCTTGACCTCCCACATTAAGCCTACCACTTGTGGATGCTGGATATGCCGGTCGGTTCTGATATACACGTAAATATGTATATTTTAACCGCTTATTTATCTTATTTTATATTTAAAATAATTGATATTGTGTATTTATAGCCGTGTTTTCAGATTGTTGATAAAAAGCATGGTTTAGAGCATTTGATGGATAAAGCATGAAGAATTTGGTTAAAAAGAGTGAAATTTGAAATACTAAAGCTTGAAGAGCTTAAATCTTGAAGAACAGTTGCAAATAGAGTTCATCTTGGTAGATTTGGCTCACTGAAGACTCATGCTTATTCATATAACTCATTTGCAAGGCCTCTCACTCTACAGCTGCGTTTACACTGGCTTATGTGTTATTTGGGCTAAATCTTTAGTCCCACATTGTGTAAATGGCCAATTAGTCTTTGTCATATCAGCTATAAAGACACTTGTATCTTGTTCATTTAAAATTACATTGGGTTTTATTCTATAACACTTCTCTGGAATAAAACTATTCTTCTCCTTCTCTTCTTAACTGTTATTTTATTTTATTTATGATTATGTTGTTTATTTTCTTTTTCCCTATTTCTTATTTAGCTATGTCTAGCTAATCCCCTTTAATTAGGAGGTGATGATGCTTAGATTAGATTCAATATGAATCACATAACCAAAAAGGATTAGTGCATTATTTATATAGATCTAGATCTGAACCAAGGTTTAGATCTGAACCTTCATACTCTTTGTCGTTTAAGAGCTATGCTTCTTCATAGGGTATATTCGAGTTCGATCAAATGCTTATCAGATTTAGATCTAATTTTTAGGGTTTTAGAAATAGAATAGTGAATCTGTCCTAATAGCCTATGGTTGTTTAAGAGCTTAGCTCCTACAAAGGCTATACTCGTTGTTATTCACAAATTTGTTTCTAGAAACTTAATTATCGTTGATTCATGTTTGTGACAAAAACATGAATTAGATCTGTATTAATCTATTTGGTTGTTAATTTATGTTAATCTAGTTTATGTCATTGCTCCCTAATTGCTTTCATTTATTATATAAAACACTCTCTTTTTTCATATTTTTCTGTGTTTTTAACCAATCAAACCTTTGGAATAACTTGATTGGATTTATTAGTAAAATAATTTTGGTCCCAGAGTTTGACGCCCTTTACAACAACCCTTGTTATTTAGGAAAGCCGAACGAATTAAATAGTTGTTTTCAATTGTTTAATTTGTTCGCAAAAAGGTTCTGGAAAGACTTCTTCCATAAGTCGGGCTTAACCTCGTGTCTGAGCACGTCTCGTGTTTGTGCATCTAGACCCCTCACATTAGATTCACAACTTGTGGTCGTTGGATATGCCAGACAGTTCTGGGCAGACTTCCACCATAAGTGTAATCTAACCTCGTGTCTAAGCGTGGTTACAGTTTCTAATTACTGTAATCCTAGGCGTTTCCATTATTAACCAAATTTTACCTATGTCGTTATAGGTTTTCATGCCCCTTTTCCCAAGTTATGTTCATAACGAACCATATGCCCCAATTTAATATTATAACACTTTATTCAAGTTATGCCCAAATTCTTCCCAATTACAAGTCATGCCCCAATTCAACGTTTTCCCTCGTTCCCAATCTAATGTATTCGCATATTTCAGCGGCATGCCTAGGCTCGAAGGTAGCCTGATTATGTAAAAATAAAAGGGAAAAGATAGAGGGAATAGAATAGGGATGATCATACTAACATGATGGACATATAATGGCATAAATAACATAAAACATATAGTGGCATAATGACAAGGTAGGCATATAGGAACAGATCTAATGAACATATGATAATAGAACTGATTCTAACACAATAAGGATAGGCATGATGTGATCTAAACAATGATTTAGATGTCCAACTAACAATAGATCCGATTTGGCCATAAACATATTAGAACAGGTATAAGGTGATCTAAACAGTGAATTAGATCTATAATCAAAGGCAGATCTGACATGATAATTAGGTATAGGTTCAGATCTAGTTCATAATCATGTCAGGATATCATAGATACACAAGTTATAACAGATCTGATATGATTCAAGCAGTTACAGGCATATATCCAAGTTATAGTCATGTCAAGATTAATTTTTTAATTATTTAGATCTAAAAGTAAATTAAACTCATAGTGTTTGGATCTAGAAAAATAGAGAAGGGATTGCTAGCGTTGAATCACAGATATTTAAGCTTGAATAACTTGATTGCAGAAGAAGAAAAGACTTGATTTAATCTGGGAAGAGGCATCATCTGGTTCTCCATTATTTTTGGCGTGCAAAAACATGAGAATTGAGGCCATATTTATAGCAGAACCCAAAACCCTAATCTGCCCCGAGGGGGGGGGGTCGACCCCCACCCCCTTATAGGGTCGACACCCCCTTAATGGGTCGAACCATTGAGCAAGAAATTTCCCGCCTCCCCATTTTTGCGCGATTTTGAATTTCTGGACCTAATATATATATATATATATATATATATATATATATATATATATGTGTGTGTGTGTGTATTCTTGCGCGTATACAAACTTCAAACCTTCACAACTGCTTCATACGGTGTCCATTTTTCGCAAACCAGGTGTTTATTTTGACCAGAATTCCGAGACGAACGCAATGGCGCAGTTCATTTCCCTTAATTCTGAACATTAAGTTAATTATCCTTTAATTTGTCTTCTTTAGTGTTGTTAAAATTACGGGGTGTTACAAGTTATTTTTCCTTGCATATGTAAAATACATAACATATGAGGAATAAAAATCCATGCGTGAAACGCGTACCACGACCACGTGCGAAGCGCGTGCCGTGACATTCGTTATTATTAACGAAGAGCTTCCAAGAAGCAAACCAAATGTAGTCCTATTTCTTAAGGAATAAAAATAAAATAATAAATCAAAATAAAAAAGGAACATCACAAGAAGGCTAAAACAAAAGCACACTAGTTATAATTAATTGATTATTACCTAAGCTTGAAAATAAGCCCGCCAAGTAAAAGCAAACTCTTATTGTTGTGACATCCATCAATTAAGTTCTTTCCAACTGATAATCCTTGAGAAGAACATTCATTGTCTATAAAATCTACAAAATTCTACATTTAAAAATATATGTTGGCATCCACTTTACACATTCATTTCTGTACAAAATAATAGTTGGCCAGATACCAAGCTAGCTGCAAGCGCATTTCTAAATTTACCCCGATGGTAATGTAGCTAATTTATTTTTGCACACAAAGCAGCTAATGCATGTCAAATTCCTCCACAAATACAATCAATTTAGCACACATTCGCACACAGTGAGAAGTTCCTTCAAACGATTCCAGTCTCTTAATAATGGCTCTTAATATTTCAATAACAGTTAGTATCTGCAAATAATTGAGTGAGTGTTAGTTGGTTAGACCTCAAAACAAAATAAATCAATAAATAAAAGGTGGATTCTTTTTCCCTCGATGTCATCATGAACCCAAAGTGGAGTACTATCCATGGTAAGGAGATTTCTTACTATTTCACAGTAAGTTTCTAGTGCTAAGAATTTTAAAATATACTCTCTTTCATCGTACTAAATTAAGAAAATAATGAACAAACAAAAACGTAACTAAATCATGTATAAGAATTAGGAGAAGAAAAGAAAAACACTCTATTAAAAAGAATTAACCTTTTAATGTAATCGAAAATATCTTCCATTGCATATTTGATTACTATACATATTGTATAAGTCTTTCCGCTGCTTATTTGCCTATATGCAAAAATAGTTGCAACAAGGATCCATAATTGCATTCTAGCACATGCAACTCAGTTGCACGCTAAAGTAGATAACAGACATATATAAAGTGAGACTAAGTGATTAACTTACGGTTAATACCATTAATAGCTAAAGTGCAATTTTCTTAACTGATTCCTCATAAACTTCTTTTGTATTATCTTCGCTTCCAGATGCTCTCTCTACGTAATATTTTGAAAAGGTGCACATTCAGAAGAGAGGCATAAAGAAATCATGCAGTCGGTGTAAATGAACTAATTAGATTAAAGAACCTTGCATTACAAGAAAAATACCCTATTGCAACTAGCTATTTGCAGCTAGCAACAAATGACAGTTGCATAAAATGATATTTAGCAACAAATTTTTCGTAGTAGTTGCAATAGATGAGTTAACATACCTTTTCTTTCTGTTGCGAAAAGTACATATTTAGCAGCTTCGCCTCCCTTTCGGTTGCAAAAACATACTTTTAGCAACTGCGCCTTCATAGCAGTTGCAACAAACTTATTATTAGCAATTACACTTTCAAACTTGTTGCAAAAAATATATATCTTTAGCAACTGTTTTCACCATTCGCAATAACTGTATTTTTACAATTGGTAAAGCCAGTTGCATAAAACATACTATTAAAAAAAGTAGTAGCTTTTGATTAAGAAATCATAAACGACTACTTATAATTGACCATTAATAAATAATTAGCAAATTTTATTGATTAATTTTTAATAATTAATTTTAAATAGTTACTATTAAATAATTAACTATTATTATTTTATACAATTATTAGGATTAATATTTAATAATTATTAATTAATAATAATAATTAATTATTATAAAGTGATATTTACAATTGATGATAAGACAATAATAATTAATAAATAACAATAATTAGTAGTTAAAAATAATAAAAAAAAATTAAATAATTAATAAATAATAATAATTAATAATAAAAAATTAATGGATAAAAATTAATAATTAATTATAAATATGAATATGTATGAATAATAATTAATTAAATAATTAATAAATTCATAATTCGTAGATAAACGATAGTTGATTAATATTAATATTGAAGAGTAACTAATAATTAATAATGATTTTTTTGTATGAATTAATTCATAATTTGTATTTGAAAGAGGTATAATTATGAATAAATTAAGTATTTATTATAAGTAATTGTTAATATTATTGTTTTTAATTTTTTACGTATTAATAAACAAAGGTATATGATTGAATACTTTAATGTTTATCTTTATAACTAATGCGTAAAACCAATGCGAAAAATTGAATAAGCTAACATTGAGAAAAATAAACCTCCTTATAGTGTAATATATATATTTATAAAAATACAAAAATAAAAAATGCATGATTATCAATTAACTAACATAGAAATAAATACAAACTTTTGCTTATGGTTCTTTTTTTAATAAAAATAGAATAGATAAAACAGAGTTTTACTGAGTAACTTCTAACAAAGATGGATGCTAGAGCAATCAAAAGTCTGCGATAAAATATGGATAAATTGACGCAAATATTTGCAGTCAAAGTAGCATATTCATTGACTTATTTGTGGTATATTTTGTTCGCTATTTCAACCGGCGCTAATAGACCGAATTGGGAACAACAATAGTATCAACTACAGGATAATTACACCTCATGAAATCAATTTGTACACTTGTCATTTCTGCCTTCCGTTGCCAATTTTCCCCGGTTGAAAAAGACCTTATTAATTATACACAAGAAAACGTTATGTACTATATAGGTATATTTTTGTTTCCTGCTCTCTCTCGTTTTCATTTCCCGCTTCCCCGTTTCCTGAAAACCTAAATTACAAATCAGATTTTTTATTTTGAACTACTTCCACTACAATAAACCCTCACCTTCTTTCATTGCCTCCGTTCCTATGCTCGAGTCCACTTCATCCTTCAATGTCCAAGGCCGCCCTTATCATACTTAGCTAACAAGAAAAATAGCGCAGTAGTAAATAAATAAACTGCGAAGCACGAGACATCAGCGACTTCCCAGATCCAATCTCTAGTTGATGGTTTGAACTCCAAGGTCGAAGAATTATCTTCCTCTTTCCCCAGCACTATCTAATTTGCATGTTGGTACATTCTGATTGGTGGCCAATTTGCATAAGTTAAAATTAACCGAGCTATTTTAGTATGAAGAAATTTAATGTTTACACTTTCATTAGGTGCCTCGTAGTGGTAGGAAGAAGTTGTTGTATTGCTTTTTTTAAATATCATTCATCACTGGTATATCCAATTTGGTTGGTCATTGTTGAAATGATTTTTTGTATTTGTTTTTATTTCCGAATTTATACTTTTAACTTCCTTTGGTTCTCCACTTTGGGCATAAAAATTGGTACCTGCTGAAATTGTACAATATATTTTCAATTCTGACAATAATATCAGCTTGATTTATAACATAATATATATTATTATTTGCTCTTAGATTTCAAAGGACTCTTGGGCCATTGCCTTCATTTATGCTAGGTCTAGAGGATCTTACCGGTGAATTGGATAATTTTGCAGTTGAAGATTATGTTGTTGTATATAATGTTGTTGTATACACAATTATATTATTTTTGTTTGATGATAACAACCAAATATGTACTATTATAAATGTGTTTGTTATTGTAATGTTTCATATATACATCACAGAAAGGAATATAATATTTATATTTAAATAGAATACTACTGTACAGAAATTCAAATATTCACATAGTATTTTATTTAAATAGAATATTTTATTTCAATAATTAAACTCTACAAATTTATAACTCCACTATTTGCACAATTTCACTGATATACATTCTTTTTCATACAATGCTCCTCACTACAGGTCACTCATACACAGTTTCGTACTCTTTCTGTTGTAAAAACACATTTCTTTCATATACAGACACTTTCACAACTTATACATTGACACTTATTTACTTGTCTTCAGTGATTTGTTTCATCTTCTGTCTTCTGTCTTCAAAGCCTTACAGTCAGTCCAATCACCATCTGCTTACCAGTCACATGAAACAGAAATACACACAATACACCGCAATAGAAATAAAAACTGAATACATGCAAATATAAATTTATTTTTAAAAATTTATTTTCCTCAAAATTTCGATGTGTTTCTCATCATTTTTCATAACTTGATCTGATTTTTATATCCATCTATATGTGTCTAGACAGCTTGTGATATTCACAGTGATACACTGTAAATACCACAAAACAGATAGTATGTATATACACATATTACAGTGTAGGGAAAGATATCAATTTTTTTCCAAATATAAGCATTTTTTTCCAGTGATCAATTTTGCAGAGGGACAAATATCAAATCATATTGCCAAAATTCATCAAGAGGGACACAACATTTAATTCGAGTTTATTCCAAATTTACTAAAGTTAAATGCCGAGGAAATCAAGTTAAAATTCTATGCAACTTTGCAACAATTCATCAAGCAATATCAAAACTGTAGGTTTCAGAATTTATGGCATGTTTTCAAACTCATAGATGGAATTAAAGACAATAAATCAACCAGGTTCATAGAAGGTTCAAAATCGAATTTGGATTCAAGCAACAAATTAGTGCAAGTCAATTATTTTGAAATCAGAAAAATTGGGGATTTTGTAACCCTATTTAAACACCCATTACATCATCGACATTCGTATCGAAAGCATAAGATTAAATTTCAAAGATCATAAATCAACTCATATCAAATTAACTCACAGTTTTCGATTGCTGAAGAAACCTCAAATCAATGAAGCAAGGAGCATCAGCAATCGATCAAGAACATCAACGGGAATTGGAGCTACAGTGAATTTCCATAGCAATTCAATTTGAAGTCGGAGTTAATTTGTGGAAGATTAATAAAACCCTAATTCTTCGAGGCCTCCATTTTTATTTTCCCAAAAAGAAAGTGATCGGGTCAAAACATTTGGGTCAGCAATTTTGACTTAGGCTAAGCCTATTCTTAATAAATCAAAAGGGCTAGGGTTTTATTAGCTAATTTTTATTGTGTCTTATTTTGTTTTGAAAATTGTCGCTCAGTTTTTCTAGTGTTTGTAAAAACTAGGGAATCCAGTTAAGGTTTTAACTGGTAATTTACTAGAGTCTGTAAAACTAGAGTTACTAGCTACGGGTTTGTAGCTAAGGAAAATTTGAACTAGGAGATATAGATTAGTCTAGGGTTTTGAGTGTACGATTAGAATAGAAGCGAGGGGTTCGCGAGTTTACATGGCTTTGTAAACGGGATCTGTTCTATTACCTAGTAGAAACATTAATGAATGCAGCAGTAGGTAGAGTCTATCAAAGTCGGGTATCGTTGTGTGTTATTTACTTTCTGCATTTACTTACTCTGTTATTATCTGTGTTGTGATTATTTTTTAATATCCATCTAAAATCCGATAAACCCTATTCACCCCCCTCTAGGGTTAATCTTGTTCCAACAAGTGGTTTCAGAGCTTGGTATTTTATTAACTCTAGAGATGGTGTTCCCTAGTTGTTAGTATAACGAGAGTTAGTCCAGTGATATTCCAATTATTTTCAATGGGACAGATTTTTTAATTTGAAAATAGAAATATATTTAAAATATGTTAATTCTGAGTATTGGAATATTATTGTAAATATGGAAGATATGCTAGATAAGAAATATAAAGTTGTCAATGCTCGTGTTATGCACATTCTGTATTCTTATCTTAGTAATAATCAGCTTAAACTTATCTCTTATTGTTTGACTGCGCAACAAGTTGTGTGGAACACATAACAACTACTCAAAATCCCAGAAAATCAACTCAAATTCAGATTTATGCTTAATAGGTCATACAGATAAATTTTCAGATGGATCAGAAGATGAAGACTCAACAAAGGATGAGACAGAAAACTTATGTTATGAAGATTTGGTTTATATGTGTGCCGATTTGACTAAATCTGTTGATAAACTCCAACTGAAAAACTAGCTTTTGAAGTCTGAAAATCATGAGTTGATTCTCAAAAACAATATGTTGGAATCAAAACATGAAAACTTCTATTGTAAGAATTGTCTAAAGTTGAAAAGTAATTTAGCTCATCTTAACAAAAATCATCAGAAACTTGAAAAAAAGATTATGGTTTTAAAACAAAATGAGGATGAGCTAATTTATAAAAATGATGCTTTGCAAAAGGAGTTGGATAATCATAATTCCAAACATAAAATTTTTGAAAATCAAAATTTACAGAAATTTTAATTAGTCTTGATTAAACTTGAAAAAGAAATTGAAAAATTCAAGATTTTTGACAAACATCAATTTGAATCTGAGATTTTTAAATCCAAAACCAAAATCAAATTGCTTGAAAACGAAAACTTGGTTTTGAAACAAAATGATACTGAAAATAGAAAGATCAATATTAACCATTGTTCAAATCTGATGGAAGAAAATTCTGCTTAAATCCAAAATCAATGATCTTGAATTGAATTTAAAACGTTTTTCAACAAGAGAAAAATCTTTGAATATGTTGTTTAAAAATCAACTTTCTCCAGGAAATAAAAATGGTCTTGGATTTGGAAAAGCAAATGGTTTTGAAAAACCGAATTCTTGTGATTTTAAAAATCCTTTAAATTGCTTCAAAAAGGGTCTTTCTAAAAATTTAAACTCTGAAAATGCCAAAAGATTTTTAAATCACAACCGAGATGTGAAGTTGTTGTATAACGACCCATTTAAACAATCCTGGACCCCAAAAGAAAAGAAAACAATTTTGACTAAATTCAAAAAGATTTGGGTTCCTAAGGGTACAAACGTAAATTCGGATGGGTTGTTGTATAAACAAGTCTGGGTACCAAAAGTATGTGAATAAAAGTGTGAGTGGTTTTACAAATTTTGTTAGACCACGCGATTCTATAAACTGTTAGGTACCGGAGGAGGCTAAGCAACTATTTTGCTAAAAAGAGATTTGATTTCAAGCTGGTCTATAATTCTGTATCATTCACTGTTCCTTAGCCAAGTATGTTGAGTTAGAGATTCATTTGCTTACACTAAAATGTGGTATGATCTCTAAACTCATCTGTGTTAATATTCTCTGTTTTTATCTTTTGTGTTTATTCCTCCTTCTACCTCTTATGTTTATTTTATTTTATTTTTCTGTTTTGATTTGACACTGCCATATTATTTTCTTTTATCCTGGGCTTTCTTATTAACTTCAAACTGCAGAATTCATGATCTTCTAGAAAGTCGCTTCATCTATATAAAATTCTTATGTTCTAACGATTTCCAGATTTTGAATTTAAACTTGTAATTTTCTGCAATTGTTTTGAAGTTTGATTCTTTTCTGAATTCCTAACTGTGTTAAAGCATTCTTGTTATATCTTGAACACAGTTAATTTTGAATTCTAAAGTTTTTGAAGATCTGATAAATTAATGAAAGTGAAAATTAGTGTCACATCCTTAAAAGTAAACTTAATTAGGCTCACATCCTCCCCTTTTTAAACATATAAATTTCATCCTTATTTTTGAACTGGCGTCTTTTTTTGGACAGATTTGCCCATAATACAAATTGCGGCAGCAATTTCGGAATTAGTGGAATTAGTTCGCATATTTTATATTTCATCAGATCCGATGAATTTTAGTACTCGTTTAATCATTTCAGAAACATTTTTTTTTCATGGCGGCTGCTTCTTCTTCCTAATCCGCCTCGAAACAAACCATCGATCTGCAGTTTATTCCGTCTTACTCCGCCATACAAACCATCGATCTGCCACAAATCCGCACTACCCGAACTCAGCTCCTCCAAATCCATCGATCTGCCACAAATCCGCCTTAACAAACCATCGATCTGCCCCAAATCCGCCATACCTGAACTAACCCAATGACGCACCAAGCACCAGCCATACCAGACCCGAAGACCAGAAGCAACAGCCTTAATCCGCCCTCGTACCCGAAGTACCAGACCTGAAGACCCGAAGTACCAGATCCGAAGCACCAATATGCACTAAAACTGCCCTGAACCCGATACCATATTTGATGGCGGTGGCTTCTTCTTCATCAAGGTATTTATTATTTTTTAAAGTTTTGTTTTTTGTTATTCATTGTACAACCTGATATGCATTAATTTGGCAACATTTATTTTCATAGATTCTGTATAAATGTATCAACATATGCAGAATTTTTGAATATTAGCATATAGAAATGCAACTATCAGTATAATATGTGTGTATGGAATTATTCTGAAAAGTTTCGTTAAAGTATGCTTATTTTCTGTATTTATGCATACAGATATTCAGGTATTTTGATTTTCTGTTCGTTTGTGTGGCTAGTGATTAATTGCGCACATCTATGAATATTTTCTTAATATTATCATATTATTATTATTGTTCTGGATCTATTTTTTAAATAAAATATTTAGGAATATTCTGGATTTTTGCATGTGAATATGCCGATTTTAGAGTTCTTTGCGTAGATGTTGCATCTTTTTATAACTATATGATTAAGTTTCCGTAACTTTATTTGATTATTGCATATCAGGCTGATTAATTTTGATTTTTTATTTATTTTTCAAGTAGTGGTCCTGCAAATATTGCTGTACTAGTGTAGCTATTATTTTACAAATATATTCATATTTTTATGCATATATCTAGAATACTTGCATATAAATATTCAGAAATTATTGTTATTTTGCTGTATTGTATGCATGTATTTATATTAATCTGCAACTATTTTTGTAATTTAGGTTACTGCCCATTACGCTTATTAATGTTGATTTTCTTTTTTTGATAACAGTGTTCCGGCGGATATTGGTGTAGTGGTGTTGTTGAAGCTTGGTCGTCCATCTTTTTCCAAATGATTGAAATCTGCAGTTGTTTCTACAGAGACTAGTAGATGTAGTTTGTGCAATAATCTGGGTCTTAACAAAATTATTTGTTCTTCAAAAGACCATTAGCTCTGCTTTGTAAATATTCTGAAATTTTTGATGTAGTACATGTAAATGTGGTCTGTACTTATTTTTTGATGTAGTAGATGTTAATGTTATGAATTTTTTTATGTAAGTATGCACATATTTATGTTATTTGCATATATATATATATATGCATCTTGTTATAATTATATGTATTTATTTTGTTGTCATTTCTTTTGTTTCTGCAATTATACAGTACAGCTCTGTATATGTATGCAATTATTTCACTTAGTTGCATAAATGTATGCAATTTTATGCAATATTTGTTCCTAATTGTCTAGATTTTCGTAAAAATCAAAAATCTTAATAAAAAAAATTGTAGTCACTACATTTTGGAAACACTTGAAATATTATACTCATTACAACACATTAGTATTTTTCAGTTGTGATAATTTCATTGGTTTTTGGGTTGGCTTGAATATTTCTGAACTGCGTAACATTTGCCTTGAATCATTGTTTACGTCATGAAATTCATCTTTATTCATGATCATTTTATTTGGAATTTGTTTATTTGAAATCATCTGAAATTCTTGATAGTTTGAACCTCACACACCTCTTAGATCTGAAATTATTAATCTTGTGTGATTGATTCAGTGTACCTCAAAATTTACATTCATTCAAGTGATTTCAAATAAATTATTTCTTAATTTTGGATCATGAATTATTTCTCATGTCTGATGTAAATAATTTGGTCTCAAAACTCTCTGCTATTTCACGATCATTTGACTTGAATATTTGTTTGTTTAAAATCATTTAAAATTATTGATTTATTGAATCTCACACATATCTTGGATCTGAAGTTTATAATCTAGTGTGATTGATTCATTGTATCTTGAGACTTTCATATTCCTTCAAATGATTTCAAATAAATGGTATTTTTAATCTTGGATCATGAATCATCTTTTGTGACCATCTTCTTGACAAATCTGTTTTGAAACTGATTTTTGTGCTACTTTGATATTGGTTTGTAAATATTTTTTTGATGACTGTTTGATTTGGTATCAAATGTTTACCATGCTCTGGTAAATGGAATTTGTGTGCTTGAGTTGCTTGATTAACTTAATGATCGAATATTGTTGTCTGAGACATCCTTGTTCGTCTCCAGTGTCATGTTAAAATCCTCATTAATAGAGACATCAAGTTGTATGAATTTAGAAGTGCTGATTTTTTTTCCTCGCTGTATATATATATATATATATATATTCCTCTTGTAATTGATTTTCAATTTTAAAATTATTTATTGATTATTCATTTAGAAATTGAAATCGATAACCAAATTGAACTGTATTTATAATTCATCAATATTATTATTAGATTTTGAAATCGTGATGAGTTGTGACAACAATATATTTCACAACAAGAGGAGATTTTATTTAATTTTCATGATGATTGAACAATATTTATAATATATTTGAATTGGTGAATATTTTAGGAACATCCCCTTTATCTACCATTATTTAGTCATCCATCATGATTTTATATTAATGTGGAGATTTTAATATTTTTTAAACCATCTTGAATAAATAATGGAAATATTTGTGATGGAATTGTGATTTTTTTTTTCAAAATTAGCAAGAATCCTGGTACAGTTGAGCATATTTCATAATATGATTAATTTAGAAATTTATTTCACAAACCATTTCTGTACCTATCACATTTCTGTCATCCATATTGGTTTTATACCCTAAGGAGTTTTTTTCATTTTTGAAACAGAAAATAATAATAATATAATATTCATAAGTGTTTCTCTAACCTTATTTAAAAATCCAAGCTCTGGGGATGCATGGTTATGAGATTACTTATATTTAAGTTGCAACTGACCTCGTTTAAAAATCCAAGATCTGGTTATGCGTGGTTAGTGTGCTCTTAAATAAAAAGAAAAAGAAAAAGGAATAATTGGCTATAAATAATTTTTATGTGAAATTCTCCTTGGTCTGTAAAAAAATCAGATTATCAATCCATTTTCTAATGTGTGAAATGTGTTAATATCTTATGATATATTATAATTTGTTGATTGATAGCTATTTGGATGTGAGATTATGTGATTACGTCACTTAAATTGAATTTATAATTATAGTCCAAATCTATCAATGTTTTGTGCTTCAATTTTAAATTCTTTTGAAAATAATTGAAAATCATTTTAACACTCTCTCCATTTTTATAAATTTCATTGTAAATCCGTCATTCTACAATGTGAAATATTCCACTAGTTCTTAGAATATGATGATTTTTGTTTGATTGATTGAGATTTATGTTCTTTCTCTTAAGCTGATATTATATTTTTAGTCATTTTTCTTCTATATTTTAAATTTCTGTATCCTTTTGATGATAACAAAAGGGGGAGAATGAGTTGAGATTTTGATTTATGAGTGAATATTTTATAAATATTTTAATATTGAAAATTTCATTCAATTTTCAAAGCACAGTTATAGGGGGAGTTTCTGTTGTAAGGGGGCATTCAAATAGGGGGAGTTCAGTTCTTCACTGTCAAACACACTTATTATTTTCAAAATCTTAATATTTGTTTGTCATCATCAAAAGGGAGATTGTAGTATATAACGTTGTTGTATACACAATTATATGATTTTTATTTGATGATAACAACCAAATATATACTATTATAAATGTGTTTGTTATTGTACTGTTTCATATACATCACAGACATGAATATAATATTTATATTTAAATAGTATACGACTATACAGAAATTCAAATATTCACATAGTATTTTATTTAAATAGAATATTTTATTTCAATAATCAAATAATACAAATTTATAACTCCACTATTTTTACAATTTCACTGATATACATTCTTTTTCATACAATGCTCCTCACTCAGTCACTCATATACAGTTTCATACTCTTTCTATTGTACAAACACAGTTCTCTCATATACAGACGCTTTCACCAACTCATACATTGACAATTATTTACTTGTCTTCAGTGATCTGCTTCATCTTCTGTCTTCTGTCTTCATAGCCTCACAGTCAGTCCAGTCACCATCTGCTTACCTGTCACATGAAATAGAAACACACACAGTACACTGCAATAGAAATAAAAACTGAATACATGCAAATATAAATTTATTTTTAAAATTTTATTCGCCTCAGAATTTCAGTGTGTTTCTCATTATTTTTCATGACTTGATCTGATTTTATATCCATCCATCTGTGTCTAGACAGCTTGTGATATTCACAGCGATACACTGTAAATATCACAAGGTAGATAGTATGTATATACACATATTACAGTGCAGGGACAGGAAAACTATTCTGAGTGGCTACATATACACGCGTGTATACACGTGTATAAATATACACGCGTGCATTGTCTCGTCAATCAAAGTGCAACCGAGGAGCATCCACGTGGACCAACTCGACCCAGTGCAATTGAAAATGAATACATGAGACACCATGGTGAAATGCCAAACAGTCACAAACATACTTGTATGAGCATCAAGTCAGGGTCAAGATGACAAGGCAGCATGGTAGAACATTCACAAAGCAAGTGTGCCAAGACTGGATGTGATCGATGTTCATGGTCGAGCCACACACACATGTGCATATGGATGGTGCAACAACAATGAGCAGCATTTACAAACATGAAGCAACATATACATACAAATGGTTTAACACAACAGAAGTGGAAAAAGGGAAAGTGGTGCAACCATAGTGGTCAAGACAGTGGTGAAACTAGCACCAAGTCACACAACAATTTCAAGTACAAAGGTGAAAAATTTTACAAGATCAAAAGCACAGCAGTATGGAGCAGCATGAACAATATTTATGCAAACAGGGAGAAAGCATTTCAAGTGTACTGGATAGACATGACAAAAATATACACAAACAACAACATGGCAGTTACAAATTAAACTTGATACAAGAAAACTAAAGTGAATAGCAAGTATTTTTTTTGGCAAAAGTTCAATATTGGACAAGTTTACATTCACTTGGCAAAAGGTTAATGAGCAAGAAATTCATTCCAGAAATTCACAGACTTTTATTCAGCAAGAACATATGTGGCATGAAACAAATTTTTTTGTTTCCTATTTTGAACAGCTATATTTTGGACAAGAAAACAATTTTAATTGTTTACAGTCTTTCCAGAATTCATTCACTGACTTATGGCAACTATTCAAGAGTTTTGATTACAGTCATAGGGCCGTGGAAACATGTTTCAATAAGAGATTCCAAAAATGACAAAGTCGAGCAAGATCCACAAATTTTTCAATCAAGCAAATAATTTTTGGCATGAAATCGGTTTTTTGAGCAAAGCATTTTTCCAGAAAATCAGAGTACATATATGGAATGTGTTCAACTAAATTCCAGGTATGACATGTTATCAATCAGAGTTTTTCAATCAAGGTTCCAAAAAATCAATAAGCTATGTTTAAATTCTAATTTCCAAATATGAGCAATTTTTTTCCAGTGACCAATTTTGCAGAGGGAAAAATATCAATTCATATTGCCAAAAATCATCAAGAGTGTGAAGACCCGACCTCCCGGAAAGCAACACCACGAACTAACCACTGTGCTAAAAGATCTTTGTTTTAGCTTTTCAAGAGGGGTGTTACAGACTACCCCCTTAAAGAGCCCAACGTCCTCGTTGGCTCATATCACTCACCACCCAGGCGTTGTGCATGTAACCCGCATCAGTACCACATCGACTGACATCTGCAGCATTACACACACAATTCCGGCTGGGTATAGCTCTGATACCAAATGTGACAACCGCGGGTATCGAACCCCCGACCTCGCGGAAAGCAACACCACACACTAACCATTGTGCTAAAAGATCTTTGTTTTAGCTTTTCGAGAGGGGTGTTACAAAGAGGGACACAACATTTAATTCGAGTTTATTCCGGATTTACTCATGTTAAATGCCGAAGAAATCAAGTTAAAATTCTATGCTACTTCGCACAATTCATCAAGCAATATCAAAGCCGCAGATTTCAGAATTTATGGCATGTTTTCAAACTCATAGATGGAATTAAAGACAATAAATCAACCGGGTTCATTGAAGGTTCAAAATCGAGTATGGATTCAAGCAACAAATTAGGGCAAGTCAATTATTTTGAAATCAGAGAAATTGGGATTTTGTAACCCTATTTAAACACCCATTACATCATCAGCATTCGTATCGAAAGCACAAGCCAAATTTTCAAAGAGCATAAATCAATTCATATCAAATTAACTCACAGTTTTCGATTGCCGAAGAATCCCCAAATCGGTGAAGCAAGGGGCATCAGCAATTGATCAAGAACATCAACGGGAATTGGAGCTACAGAGAATTTCCGTAGCAATTCAATTTGAAGTCGGAGTCAATTTGTGGAAGATTAATAAAACCCTAATTCTTCGAGGCCTCCATTTTTATTTTTCCAAAAAGAAAGTGATCTGGTCAAAATATTTGGGTCAGCAATTTTGACTTAGGCTAAGCCTATTCTTAATAAATCAAAAGGGCTAGGGTTTTATTAGTTAATTTTTATTGTGTTGTCTTATTTTGTTTTGAAAATTGTCGCTCAGTTTTTCTAGTGTTTGTAAAAACTAGGGAATCCAGTTAAGGTTTTAACTGGTAATTTACTAGAGTCTGTAAAACTAGAGTTACTAGCTACGGGTTTGTAGCTAGTGTGTAATCTGATCTTGGGGATATAGACCAGTCTAGGGTTTTGAGCGTAGGATTAGAATAGGAGCCAGGGGTTCGCGAGTTTACATGGTCTTATAAGTGGGATCTGTTCTATTACCTAGTAGAAACCTTAGTGAATGCAGCAGTAGGCAGAGTCTGCCAAAGCTGGGTATCTTTGTGTGTTATTTACTTTCTGCATTTACATACTCTGTTATTATCTATGTTGTGATTATTTTTTAATATCCATCTAAAATCCGATAAACCCTATTCACCCCCCCGTAGGGTTATTCTAGATCCAACATATGTGAATGGCGATTCCTTCATGTTTCCGTCTCTTTTTTTTATACATAATATCCCATTGGTCATTGATTTTATATCTCATCTCTTATGCAATTTTGGATTTTATAACCCTTTTGTTTATGTGTAGCGCTGCAATACTTAGAAACTTTCATACCAGTGGAACATGCTTCGTCTGGGCCTTTCCAAGGAACCTGTTCATCTAAGCTTTATTTAACCATCTTTCTGTTTACTATTGCTGAATTGCATTTCTAGTGCTGAACTAAATGCACTATATATCCCACTCAGTTTATCCTTTGCCATTATGGGATTTTCACTAGCAGGGAATCTTCTTGGCTAACTAGCAAGCATTGTTCTCTTAAGTACTCTATAATTAAAGGCACTTACTGATTCCCACCTCTCTCCAGTTTTCTCTTATTCTTGTTTCATTTTTTTTAATGTGATTTGACTTTATAATCTTGGTAGTTTTTGTTTAGTTTAAGTTGGTCCATGTAGCCATATTTGTTTTCCTTTGTTTGGTTGTATAATCATAAAATGTTTATAAGCAAATTCAGATTTAGATTTATCTAAATGAGTAGTATGGATTCCTTTATATTAATGGTTAATGTGACACCCCACGTCCGTTAATGTCACTCATAAGAGAATGCATTAACTTCCGTGAAGCACAACAGGTAACCAATATTGAAAATTTGTAAGACAGATGTAAAATAGCATCGAATTTTTTTTAAATTTCATTATTAAAAATAAAGAATATTCTCACAAAACAAGTTACAACAAAACCAATTACATCAAATCTGTCTCATAAACCAACTCATAAAAAAATACCAGAGTACATAAAATCATATCCCTCGCCATAAGCCATACTAAAGTATAGAGCAAATCGAAACGGTACATCTCAAGAAATCCAAGTCCAAGTTGTAAGAGAAATCCTATTCATTGTTGAGTGCTTCCACTCTGAGGACCTGAGGGGGAAAGGAAGAAAGAGGCGAAAGAAAAAGAGTTAGACATAATGTCTAACGAGTTCCAGTGATTTACAAATATGCATAAAATAGAAATACCAAGACAGGTAAATAAGACTGGATGAGAAAGGTACAGTGCAATAGAAGGTATACTAAACTAAATAGAATAGCATGATGGACAAGAATAACGGGATTAAACTTATGATCGAGTAATGCTTCACATTTATATCCTAAAATAGGTATGTATGTACAAATACTAGTATAACAAATTCAACATGATTACATATCAGCAGGATTAACAGTAGAAGTAAATAGCAGGATTAGGCGTACCCTAATTACATAACCATATTAGGTATTAACCTAATTACACAATAGCAGGATTAGGTGTTCCCTAATTACTACCCATGTGATCGGGTCCCTACTATGTAAATACCCTGTGTCAGCCCCGGCAGTAGGGTGTATCACTCCCTAATCCAGCAATTATATAACACAAACCTATTTATTGGTGTTACAACGTCTTATCTTCTCTAGTCGGACCCATGCACACTCATGACTCCGCTGGAACGATCCCGTACCCAGCCCCATGTGAACCTCTTACTATCCAGTTCAGTAAAGCGTGCCCTAGCCCTCACCTAGTGCGAGGCCCCTTCTAATAAGATACCAACAGGGATACTGACTGATATTTGTTCCAAATAGCAATTAACACAAACCAAACCCCCTAAGCTTGTACCCCCAAAACTAGGATTTAAAAGCCCCAAAACCCGATACAACAGCAGAACTAGGGACCTCTTAGCTTGTTAATAATCATGTTTAACCTTGCAGATTTACTAATAAGTGTAGTTGTAATATTACATGTCATTATGTGTTTACAACCCTTTCCCAACAACTATCCAGATGTGTACAATTCCCTTATTATTTCAAGTTATTAATCTACATATGGTACTTACCCTGTTTTTAACATGTCATTTACTTAATGTCAGTTTTAAGCCAAATTTAACATGTCCAATTCATATGCATATTATCATCAACTATGTTTCCCTAAATTTCAACATATATAGGATTATGCATATTATCCATTTCTACCAATTTACAGCAAGTATATGCACACCTCGTATAATAAACTTAAAATATATATAACATGATTTAATTTAAAATAAACAATAACAAGTTACCGGATCAAAAAATGGAATTTTATATAATTGGGAATTGGGCTATAAGAGTATTGTTATTGCCTTTGTGGCAAGATTCTGATTCGTTTTCATATTTTATTTACTGACAATGGAGTCCGTATGCAAAAGATATTAATAAAACAAGTTGTGCATAAGTATTAACACACAAGGTTATATATAAATCAAGAATATATTTAATTATAGATTGATATAAAAAGAATATTCCAAGTGAATTTGAAATTGTATGCATATATTCACATGCAAATGGAGGATAAAGATAATCAGTATAAGGTAATAAATCAAAGCAATCAATTCAAAATTAATAAGAAACAAACGTTACAGTAGAATTAAATCTCCTGAAATGACCCCAGAAGAAGGTCGACCGCCCCTATAGGAGGAGGTCGACCTGGGGTCGACTGCCTTTCTACAGAGGGGGTCGACTGCGCTCCTATAGAGGGGGTCGACCGCCCTCCTTCGGGGAGGAGTGGTGGGTGTATTTTTGTTATATAGATTTTTATAATTTGCATTAGTTGGACCATCCAAATTAAATCTAAATAATTCGATGGTCCATACTTACACTTGCAACTATAAATATAATTCCCAAGCCTCACTCCAAATCCTATTTTTATTTCTCTCTACGCCTCCATATTGTCCTTCTACCATTGTTAGTTCCATAGATATGGATGGATTTCTCTAACCTCAATTTTATTCTCTCTATTAAAAGATTTATATAGATTTAAGAATTATGGAATTTAGCTTGTATATGTATAAGATTCTGATTCACTTGATTCTTATATATATATATACATATATATATATTACTTGAAGGAACGCAACACAATTGCGAAGGCTAGATCCATATTTGATTCTACATCTATCTTGTTATTTATCATTCCTAAATCACTGTGAGTGGAAACCCTAAATGTTTCTACTTCTTAACTTTTGTAGTTTAGATTTGGAATATTATGCCTATATGTGATTTGGATTAAACGATAATAAAATGCTAAAAACCCTTCAAATCCTACATTTTATCCATCGCTGAAATGGTCTATCAAAAGTGTTGTATTTGGGTTCGTATTGTTCATATCATGGAAATTCAGGCTTAGGATGTTGTGAAATTCTTTGCTTTTGGTTCTGATTCACTTAATTCTTATTTTATGTTCATATATGTTTGTGCTAAAAACATGAGATTTGTATATTGTAAAATTAACAGATTTAAACGTTTATTTTAAATAGATTGGTTTGAATGTATTATCTTAAGATTTTGTATGTAATATAAATATAAAAGTGAAGCAGCACTAAAACAAAGGTTTTTCATATTCAATTAGATTTATTGCATCTTTTCTATAATTCTATTATTTATATAATTATTCAATCCTAGGTTGCAAGTTTTATTCGTATGTGTTGTTATTTTCCTTTTTATGATTAATTGTGAATATACATGTTAAACCATATTAATTGATAGGAAAATTTACTTGCATACTTTGATTGTGATTGTTAGAATTGACATTCCAAATGTAATTATGTCGTTATTCTCGTTTGCATAATTCTTCCTTCTTATTTATTTATAAAGTAATTAAACATAATATTAATGTGTATTAAGTGCGTATTAAACAGGTCTAAAATAGGAAATAAAATTTGAATGTCGCCATAGGAATTTGTATGCATGTCTATGAGTTAATGGCTTTAATTATAATTATTGACACGTAGACATGACGTTAACCATTACTTGTAATAGATGCCTGCCTAGAACCGACTGGCATATCCAGCATCTACAAGTAAAACTGGTTAATGTGAGGGGTTTAGGTTTCATGGGCCATCACAATTATTACACTATGATGCGGTGTTAGATCCAACTTGGAGTAGAAGCCTACCCGGAACCGCTCGGCTAATGCAGCTTCTACAAGCGGTCGGCTTAACGTGAGATGTCTTGTCTGCGTGCGTGTGCATGTGTGTGTATATATATATTAGTGTGTGAAGTAGGTCTGCCTTAGGAAAATATTAAGTGCTTGACCAGTTTCTTGTTGGGTATCAAGTGGTTAGGACTAGGTTCGTTCTGAAGGTTCACTCCTTAGTTCTAAACCCAAGTCATGGGACCTGCCCTTTAGGTTTTAAGTGGTTATTGGGTCCGCCTGTCTCCCAATAAGGTATTAAGTGGTCTTTATAGATGATAACAGATGCGTAGGGTAGTTCTCGAGGTAATGCCCACTTCTTATCTAGGGGCTTAGCGAGGGATGACCTAGGGATGGTATATATATTTAAAAGGCCTAAAGGAACCACTATCTAAGGGAAGTATTAAGTGGCTAGGAGTTCACTCGTAGGAAAAACTAGATAGTAACAAGATGGTCCGCCAGGAGGGTCTTAAATGAAGTTGTGTTCCTACCTAAACCTGGAAGTAAGTGGTCGTTGCTATTTCACAACCTACAAGGAGATCGTATATTTTGTGACGTTGACGTTAGAGATGAGATCATAGATTACCTCGTGGGGTATTATGTGACTGTAAGTATGTCTGTCCTTGGGACTAGTTTGTGGGTTTTAAGTGAGTGTAAGGAGGTCCGCCCTTTTACATATAGGCCTTAAGTGACTGTAAGGATATCTTCCATGTATGTTTAGTTGTGTATGCTCGTTTGTGTAGACTAACTTGAAGGATTTAAACTGCCAAATATAGGAAATTAAATAGTCATTCCTAAATTTTTATGTTTTTCATTCACCAGAACTTTATGTTCTGACCTCCCTCATCTTAACATAAACAGGTTAGTAGGTGAGGACCTTGGATCTGTGATGATTCGTGATTGCTTGGAGGTAGATCCCTGTGATGGAGGCATAGTTATTTAAGGCAGTAGAACTATTATTATTGTTGCTATCATTATGTACTTTGGATAATTATTGATATACCTGTTATCTACTCAGACATGTTGTATTTGATATTATGGTTTTATTTGTGATACAACTACTTTTTGAGATATTATACTTTATCCCTCCCACCGTGTGAGATTCTGATTTTGTTTAGATTTCTTTATGATATCTGTTTTTAGTATTCCTTATAGGAACCAACAATCCGTTTAGAATGGTTCTAAGTTCCAATAGGCCTTTTTTGGATCGGAATTTAGGCCCACTCCGAAAGGGTTATTACAAATTAATTAACGAATTAATTTGTAAAAAAATTAAGTGGGTGAAATTATTAGAATTTAGCTATGTAAGTTGCACCATTATGTATGTGGAAATTTTCTGATCAATTTACATATAAAGTATGTGAAAATCAGAGCTAGTATGAAAAAGCTATAAAAGAGACAAGTTAATCTGGAAATTAATAAAAGAAGAAAGCTAAAGAGAAAATTTTCGCAAATGTCCATCACATCTGTTACGATTTTTTGGGTCATTTTCATGTATAAGTTATCAAAATCTGAGTCCGTATGACAAAAATATCGCAATATTAAAAGCAGAATATACATATACGCACACATATACATAATATATAATATAAATATTTTTTGAAAATGACACACACACACACACACATATAAGTATATATCTCTGGTCAACCCAACCCAGAGCCAGCCGACCCTATGGTCAACCGGGGCCTTGGTTAGGTTGACCCACAAAACAACTTTAGATGGGAAATGACTCGGAAATTTGCCAAAATTAGTACTTTACTAATGGGGCTAATGTGGCATTTTCCTATCGGCTAAAATTGAAAATTTTGCGGATGTGGTGAGTTTTTATTGGTCCAATCACGTGGCTGGCCTAGATTTAATCTGATAAATCCAAAGGTCTAAGATCCCTAGCCTAAACACCTCCATACCCCCCTCATTCTTCACAACACAATCTGTTCTTCGCCGAATCTAGTCTTTTATTTTTAGGATAGGCCTAACGTGAATTTAAATTTTAGGTGAGATATATATATATATATATATATATATATATATATATATATATAACGCCTTTTTTGGAGACGGGATCTACAAAGGCCACATAGGAACGCTGTGACCGCGATGAGTTTTTGTAATTATTTAGGTTATTGATATGTTTATGTGAATAAGTATTATAATAGCTGCAGTTTTTATTTACAGTTTTTGTTTATTTTCTATAAGTTTATGACTTTTCTACAAATTTCTTTCTGTGAGTTATTTGTACAGTTTTTCTATTTTTTCTTCTAGTTTTTATTTTGTTAATATTTAAAATATTGTAAGATATCTTCTTAGTGTTCTTTCCTCCTTTTTACGTCTGACTTTAAAATTTTATGTTAATTTTTTGTTATGCCGAAAACATGCTTATATCTATAATATTGGCATACGTATGGGACTGATTCAGGCGACTGATTTATGCCACTAATTTTATGCTATTGATTATAATCCTTTTAATTTTGCGGTATTGGAAAATATGATTCAATTTTAATTATGAAAAAGAGGATTTGTGCATTTAGGGCTAAATTTACATGTAATACTAAAGTTGTAACAAACGGGAATTTGGACTGAAAATTGGCAAACTTGATAAGATTTACCAAAAAGCTACAACATAAGTTATGACAGAAAAAGAGACTAAAACATGTCGCATAAACAATGATAAATTGTACAGACAAAAAATCATAATAAACAAATGTGGTTCAGATGCACATATAACTATAACATGATGTTATAAACAAACAGATAGGCTTAATGTAAAACTAAACTTAAAATGACGTTAAGTTTATAAGATTAATTCTATGGTTCTATGATGGCCTCGTAAATAGGCATTCTACGGTTCTATGGTGGTCTCGTAAATAGGCATTATATGGTTACTCTATGGTTCTATGGTGGCATCATAAATAGGTATTATATGATTATTATATGGCTATGGTCCTATGGTAAATCTATGAGGGTCATAATTAAAGGGGATTTGAGCCAAGTAACATTTATTTGTTTGGGATCCATGCCAAGCAACATTCCCTTTACCACAAACAGTCTCACACAGGGGAGGAGGCTAGGGCGTTTTTATGTTGAGCAAGGTAGTAAGATGGTCCAAATGAAGGTGGGTGCAGGTGCATTTCGATGGTACAATGTGCGTGCATTGAATCGATTAAGGAAGATAAGGCACAATAACGCCTACGGTAATGTTATTTCTTTTTGTTGATGGGTCGGACCTGGTAACTCCGAGATCCACAACAGGCATAGGTAATCGATGCATGGTTAATTGGCAGCTGATCTGTGGGTAGTATTAGGAAAATTATCCTAATTATATTTACTATGCTCTGTAATTGTAAAAGTGCAAACAATCAAATGATTAATGCAATAATATGAGTAATCAAATGAGATATCAATTGACCAAACCTTTAACCTTTGTGCATCATTCCTATATGTTCACCTCTTAGTTATGCACATACACTTACCCTATCTGACACTAAAACTATTATCTTGTTTATTTCCTTTACTTATCAATCGTGCTAGTAATTATACAACTAACTTGGCTTTATGTCTGACCCACTCTTCTTTCTACCCTTTTTCTTTCCGCATTAGGCTCACAGGGCAGAGGATGAATGGTTCCAGCAGCTTGGGAAGGATTAGTGTCCAAGATCTCAAATTCTTTCTTTTTAATCAATCTAATTTCTCTTATGATAGTTTATTTGTTATTGACCTGATTTTGTACTTGAGAGGGAATTTTATTTGTATATTCTGATTTAAGCTAAGATTATAAAAGACATATGTTTTGTATTGTAACTTATTTATGTAAAGTATGAAATCTTGTTTTAAAATATTTTTTTCTGCTGTTTTTGTTTTATGTCTTTTGAATCTTAGCCTCTGTGATTTGTTTCTTTATACCTATAACACTTCACGTTTCTTAGCGAAACCCTATGTTGGGGAACAATAAGGGGTGTGTGTGGGGTGTTTCAGATTTACTTTAGGAGCTTGTAGAATTCAGGAGAGAGGCTATTAAACTTGGGCATTTCCGGTTTGTCTAATATGCTATTAAAATTATGTTGAGAAAAAGGAGTCGCAACTGAATTATACTAGCCATATGGTTTGATGTATTTTGACATCCAACTTTCAGTTATCGAGGAACAAACTTCTATGCATCTCATACCCATAGCTATTAAACTCAATAGATAATCATATTAGCTGATTAACGTATTCTCGCCGCTGAAGTGAATCTAATGCAGTGTTGTGCAATGCATATATCAGATATCATGCATCAGTTTGTAAAAAAATTCACGATATTATTCAGATTGACCATCTTCATTAACCGTACCATTGGCTTTCACATCATTGCTATGCATTTAAAATGTATCAGAGCTCAGAAGATATCAACCGATAAATGGAGATACATAAGTCAAGTCCATGTCCATCAAATCCACCGGGCCTGGTATAGGTACCGACCCAAGATATAATGAATTTTCATCCATTTTCCATTCACCAATCGTCATCCCCTAGGCCGAACCAACCATCTACGCGAAGATTCCTAAGGCCGTATTTAACTCCATTCATGCTAACATTTGAATCCATCACCACTTATATATGGCAAGGCAAGAACAATTTGAGAAGATTTGGGGTTTGGGTTATAGAAGTTCCAACCTAAACATAAGTGCTTTAATCGGTAGTGATTGCGTTTGAGTCGAGATAAGGGGATGTGACAAGTTAGTGATCAAGGGTATGGATATAATGACCTCAAGAAGAACTAGTTTTAGGCAGATAAGGACGAACTTTGGAGCTCTCGACATTTTAGTGGCGGCTTATGAGCTTGAATAAATAGTAACAAAAGTGAAGAGGAAGAATACGAAAGATGGTTGTATAAATCAAAATTGAACCGACATGAGCTGGTATTTTTACAAGAAATTACAAGCTATCCTTCCTGCAAGAGGTTTTGTAACATGAATTTCCATGAGCCAAAATAAGACTTTGTTAAAGTTTGGAATCAGTACTGATCCATAAGGATTGGTACTTTATCTTAAATGGTTTTTTTTTGGAAAGATATTGGTAATAAACTATGGGAATGTATGTTTGCTTGGAAGCCTGATAGCGTGAGTGTGTGCATGTATATATGTACGTATGTTCAAACTCTGCATTATTCTCAAATTGACTAAAAAAATAAAACTAAAGGGTCTGGAGTAAGAACTAGTTCAGGATCGTCGAGCCCAACTTGCAAGTTAAAATCATGTTCTCGATTTATAGTGCCATATGCAAGCAATAGGTCGTAATGACGAGCTAGAGACATAGCTCTTCATAAGAGTATTCTTAAAGAAGGATAATAACAATTCGAAGCACTAAGTGGAACCTTTCCAATGGTTCCAACTTTTCTCATTGGAAGCGCATCATATTTGAAGCAAGATGTTCTTTGAGGGTAGGAAGGGGCAAGTGTTATCCAGTCTTTTGACTTGGCTATGTCTGGATAGATCAAACAAGTTAGATTCAAAGGATACCAAAGCAAAGAGAATATAGCGATTTCCATGAAGTCTAGGAACCGTGTACTATCATGACTACAAGACAAAGATCAAACCTACACAAGGGATAAGATACTAAAATCCAACCTAGTGTTAGATCACTGCCGATCCTCCGTTACTCATCCAAAATGGCCTCCACTCCTCTAAATCATTCTCCTAGATGCTAGAAACCAACTTCAAAATATATTTCCTTATCATCAATCTTCACGAACACTCAACTTCAACAACTCCATAGATCTGTCATTGACGCGTAGACATACAACTACTGAAGTAAACCGGCTTAGGTCACATTAACTATAAGTCGAGTCAAGATATGAAGATCAGAACAATCTCTAGTTAATATCACAGATATGTGATGATCCCTGAACACCCCACCTCCATTAAGGTCACTCATAAAGGGAACGCCTTAACTTCGGTGGAGCATTATAGGTAAAAGACACAGATAATTTACAAGATAGACATATAAGCAGCGGAAAAACTAAATTTATTTCATAAGTGCGTGGTTCATTTAAAACATTTCAACAAAACTATCTCAAAACAATTTCCAAATCATTACAATATCTCTGTCTTGATTAAAACATAAAGTAAAAATAAGGCAGCATAAATCCCCAAAATGAGTGTGTCCAAAGCCATACATCTACTCTTTCCTCAAGCTGATAAAGGTCTAACTAAGCTGGAGTATTCCCTCCCTGCAGACCGGGGGGGGGGGGGACAAAAGAAAAGAAGACGAAAGAAAAATAGGTCAGACATAAGTCTGGTAAGTCCAGTTATTTTCTAGCATGAGAACAAGAAAAAGACCATGACAAGAATAAACTTAAAAATAGGACAATACCAGAATAACAGGATAACATAAGACAAGATAAGGCAGGATAACTGAATGTATTATCGCACTTATTATTATTTCCCTGCACCAATTCATACTTGTTCTAACTAGCACCACGTGTTAATAACAAGGTGATCCCTTTTTCGATCGACTCCTACTCGTATACGTTTTCTACTTGTGTCATTCGGCCCCGCTCGATTGTAGATACTTGTGCTGGTCCCACCACGGGGTGTATCAAATCTTATAGTGGCAACCCGACACAATTCAAGATGCACAGTGTATAACTACAGATGCCCAGCGCCTGCTTTTTCCAGTCCGCAGTACGTCCACGCCCGTACTCCGTCGGAACCTACACTGACGCACCACTCGTCATTGTTTTGACTGCTTATAATCAGCCCAGTAATCGTGCCCCACCCTGCCTAGTTCAGGGTACCATGATACATCTATGTGGGTTACTACTGAAATGGGTCCCCGTTACTAGGGTTTCCTAATCAACATGTTAAATTGGTTAAGTGTCCAAATTTACCTAACTCCACCCATCAGTTTAGTTAACATGTTGAATTGGTTAAGTGTTTCCTTAATTAACTTAACCTTAACAATCTTAACTTGCTTGTTCCTTAGCTTTAATTCATTCATGAAAGCACCAACCACTCACATTAGATTTATATTGTTGCGGTCGCTGGATGTGCCGGGCGGTTACGGGCAGCCTTACACTGCAACTCAATCTAACCTCGGGTTTTCTTGGGCCTGATGCACTAACCTCTCACATTAGACCTGTTGTTGTGGTTGCTGGATTGTGCCGGGCGGTTCTGGGCAGTCTTACACCACAACTCAGTCTAACCTCGGGTTAGGCATATTCGTCTTTTACAAAATTTACATATTCACCCATTTTGTTATATGTAAATTATCCACAATTACGGTCATTCAAGTCATGCCCAATTTACTCTATAAAATCAAGTTCATAACTTTAGGTAAAAAAATTATACCACTTCATGTCATAAATCACTTACATGATTATGAGCCGAAAATGCCAATTACATGTAATTTCATGTTTTTCCCCACATTACCCCCATTAAACGTTCGCATAAATTACTTAGAATATTAGGCTCGCTACTTAGCCTAATTTATAAATAAGAAGGGAAAAGAGAGAAACATGCAACATTCCGACAGCATAATATGGATCCAACATATGTCACATAAATTTGGCATAGAATCAACATTAATTATGAACTTGCAATTTTGAACCTAATCAACATGAACCACAAGCATATAGATGGGAATTTACATAGAACTACACAACTTGATTTGGCATGTAGGTGTGAACTTGCATTTGGATTGAATCAAGTTAACATAGGTCTAACATAGAAGCATGTGGATCTAAACATTTAGGCATATATGACATGAATTAGCCTATAAACTTGCATGTTAACATAACATGATAGAATCACCAAACTTATTACAACATGATAATTTCATTCCCAAATTTCAATACACATGCATATATGATAGAATTATCACACGAATAGACATGAATCAGCATCACTTTTATCACACAACTTGGCATAATTCTAGTTTTTGTTTTATTACAAATCACGACTTTAATTTTTTCACATCTAAAAGATAACTGTACTTACAAATGAAAAGGAAGTCTTGTTTTCTAGGATCTGTTTTCTGAAACTGAATAGCTCTTCTTTGAAGTAAACTACTCTTAAGATTTGATTTAAGTTGATACGTAGCTTCTAATTGTTTTTCTAGTTTGTGACGAACGGTGGCTACTCTAACTTGACTCGAACAACATGACGGCTTTTGGACTGAAGTTGTGTGATTTAGGGTTGAGGGTAGGGGTTGCTTATATAGAATTTTAATTTAATAAGAGCTGTTAAATCAACCTAGGAATGATCAGAGCTATCCAAGCCAAAGAGTGTGTCATTCAGCCAATCGTAAGTTGCCATATGTGCCCTAATGACTCAGAATTCGACCATCAGGCCAACCAGAGAAGGACACATCATCACATATAAAAAAATTCGTCACATTTCAGATCCGCTCGAGGGTAGGTCGACCCCTCTGTCGACCCCCTCGTCGACCTATATGGGGGGAGGTCGACCCCCTAGTCGACCTGGCCTGGGGCGGGAAAAATCCCGCCCAACCCGCTTCTATGTTTGAATTTGTAAATTTTGAATTATTATCTGATCTATTTTAATTTATTTAAATTCCTGAAACTTCTAAACTCCATAACTTCTTCATACGGAGTCTGATTCATGCAAACTCGGACTCTTTCTCAAGTAGAATTCGGAGATGAACGCAATGGCATAACCCGTTTCCCTTAATTCTCACATTTAAAACTAAGTATTCTTTAATTCGTTACTTTAAGGTTCATAGAAAATACGGGATGTTACAATCCCTATCTATTGCAAAGGCATCCTCCACTTTTTCTGATGAAATGACCTTAGATATGGAGAAAGAGATGGAGACCTTTGGGAAGATTTCATGATTTTTTTATAGCTATAAATAGAAGTACAAATGCTCGATATAGAGGATCATTTTCAGCTCTTCTGCTCTTTCACTCAATTCTCTTGTAAGATCATGGATCATTACCGATCCATATGAAATTGTACTCTCTTTAGCCAAAAAAATGCTAGGACATGCTGAATCACTGTAAATTGTATTTTGCTCATTTCATTTTAATTATTTTTTCACTATATTTTATTCCCTACTCAATTCTATAGGGTATTTGTAACATTTTGGATTAATCAATTTTCTAGATAAACAGTATTAGGCATCGTTGCTTCATATCAAACTCAGCAAAATTCAAAAATGTCACAACTTTAACTAACATAATAGTTTCACCTCCATGTTTAAACGAATATTATAATTTCACAAATTTGACCTAAATGTCAACTAACCATAGATAACAAACATCAAAATATAGCTATAAACATTGAAAAAATTATGAAACTATAATCTGTAAAAGCGTTAAAATAAAATGTAGCAACCACTTAAGATGGAGAGCTATAAAAACTGGCGAACAATATAGCAATTTTCAATTTTAACATGGTAACATCATCCCATGATTTCAAGTGATAAATTAAACACGAAAAATATCTATTGATCAATGAGTTAACACTAAAAAATAATATCAATAACCTTTAATCTTAGGAAGAATCAGACATTCGAAACCTAGTATAACCAACATGCACATACTCTTCTACCCATGCTACTTCAACGGATGGTTATATTAGCTATGAAATAAAGTATAATTAAAAATAATTTTCTCCAATAGATTTCAACAACATAAAATCATTTGATAAATCAACACAATATGATTATTACAGCATTTCCAATGGTAGATTTTAATTAACAAAATGTAAGATATACACTCAACACTTGCCCGAACAAAATGCAGATTTTATAATTTATTATATTTGAGGAGGAATCGATTATATATTTGTAATTTAGTTGGACATTGTTAAACTTAATTATGCCCAAACTTCAGGCACTTGCTTTAATTAGCATCATAGGATTTGGTTGAACATGCACCTGAATAGAAAAAAATAGTCATCTTTTAAGCAACCTCTTGACATTTGATGTCTGTTTAACGTGCGTCTGCTTAAAAACCTAATGAGAAAAAGTTGACTTATAAAATATTAGTATAGATTTTGTAATATGTATACTATCCACCGTTGGAGATGCTATTAGAACATCTCCAATGAGAGACTTTTAACTTAAAAACGTAAGATATACAACCAAAACTCTTTACATCATAGTGCAGATTTTGGTTTATACATTTTGAGGAAAATCAGCTACATATATGTAATTTAGGCGTGTGTCTGTAGAATAGACGCCCAAATTTCAGACATTTGTTCGACGAGCGCCTTAATTTAGATGGTCGTTGAACGTACGTCTGAATTTTGGACGTTTGTTGAACAAGCACTGAATATCTCAATTTTTTTATATAATATTTTGAAGTTTGTTGAACATGCTTTTGACGTCTAACGTGCTTTTAAAACTGTCGCGGAAAAAGTTAAAGTTATAAGTCCGTAGCAGTAGCCCAGCGGTTAAGGACTTTGCGCAATGGTAACAATGGCGCGGGTTCGTAACCCGGAATGACATGCAAAGAGCTTACGAAGTGCATACGCTAAGATCTTAGGTTTGATGATTTGTATCCCTCTCATAAAGACAAACTTTTGTGTTCATTTGCATCCCTTACATAAAGACAAACTGATCATGTGACTGAGATTTTATGTCACATGATTTGTGTCCAACTTTTGTGTTCACATAGCCGCTTATAGATGTAAATTCTTTTACTTAAAGCACAATTAATCAATATAAATTCAATAGTTATTAACTTGTCTAAAACAATCAACACCAATAATTGCATTGGGGAAAACAAAAAAATGAAGCAACAATTGGCGTACTACAAAACCATCTGGTATCCATTTAGTCGTGATCCATTTAGTTATTAATGAGTGGTACATTTTGTTGGAGCAAGCTAATGTAGATTTAAGTTTATTATCTTATAAACCAAGCTGGAAAGATGAGGACGGAAATGTGACGAAGGTGCAGGTGGTTTTGAACTTCTACACTGGGCCAAGTTTAATATTTGATATAGAATGTTTATATTATAAACTGTATATATTCCAATAACATTTCTATCAACCTTTTATAAAAAATAAATTTAGATAATAACATTTAGGTTGACCGTTGAACAAAAGTTTGGTGAATTAAAATCTTGTGCTGCCGATGAAGAATATTGTATAGGCTTACTTAGTGGGCTGACTGGGTCTATTTAAATCAAGTGTTAAAAGATAAAATTTTAAAAATATTACTTTTTTGGATTAGGCTTTATAAACGTATATCAAGTCAGGTAACTATAGTTATAATTATATTTGTCATATTACAACTAGAAGGATAAAAAGTTGTTTCCACTAAGATATTGGTATAAAAAAGTTCAAAAGAGCAAAGAATTCCCAAACCGAACTCTAATGGTATTTCCAGAATTCTCTGAAGAAAACCGAAATTATTCAATTTTTGATCAACTGTTGGAACGGAATTGGAAACCGGAAATCGAAACGCCGAATCTTGTTATAAACCAATATTTTCCTGCTTAGCCAAAAAAAAAAATCTTAAGAAAAAAAAAACAACTTTTGTCGTGAAGGAAACTTTTTTTGTATTATAAATTGATGATGGCCACAACCTTATTTTACAATATTTTGCTGATAGGAGAACATTTTCATAACATAAGTTTGTGCTACGTACATAACATAGTTTGCTATGAATTTGTTATATAAAAACCGGTTTCGTACCTTAATTATCATACGACCATGCATCGTATATGATCACGAACAAAATGTTGAATGTAGGCAATATTCTCATGACGTTCATTAATCAAACCATTACAAGAGCAAAAATTTACAAGGAATAAGGCATTTACAGCATGACAAGGAAATACATTTATAAGTATCACGTTTATTTACAAACTTCGAGGCCCCGCCCTGGGCGACCGCCTAGGTCGCCTATGCCTAGGGCCGACTCTGGTCAAGACAAGCAACAATAGTGTATGAGACGCGGAGCTAATCACTAAATATGTTTGTTGAAGGAATCTTAGGAAGATTATTATGAAATGAAAATAGATTTTAAGAAGGAGCATTGTCTTCCCATCTCATACTTGGGACTATCCACTCGTACTCATGTCATCAAACATGTCATTTGTCAATGAAAATGGCTTCGAGCAACTTATAGGTTTTAGGTTTCTAATGGATTAGGCTGCTTTCAATGGTGAGTATCTGACATCTTGTCATGTCTAAATGATGAAAGTGTGGTTGTCCATGTGTACCCAGTAGAGTAATGGAATCTATTAAAATATTGTCGATTGTCATCATAAAGAATTAGATGGAGCCATTGAAAACTGTGTCAAATAACAGTTGTTTGAGGGGTTGGGATCACCTGGACCCAATTTTCCTTGGTCCGGTGGTCCCAACCAATTAAACCACCTTATATTGGGGTGATTTACACTTTGCCCTCCTGAATTATGCCCGAATTTCAGGTTGCAAAATGTAAATCACCCCAAATGGGGTTATTTAATTGGAGCGGACCACCGGACCATGGGAAATTGGGTCCAGGTGATCCGCACCACTTGCGGATACCTGGACCCTGTATTTCGTCGTCCGGTGGTCCGCAACAATTAAATCACCCCATTTGGGATGATTTACATTTTGCCCTCTGAAATTCGGGCATAATTCAAGAGGGCAAAGTGTAAATCACCCAAAATGGGGTGATTTATTTAGTTGGGACTACCGGATCAAGGGAAACTGGGTCCAGGTGATCCCAACCCAGTTGTTTGTTCTCAAATTTCAAAGGGTTATGGATTTCCATGATGTTCAAGCCATTGGAATTATTGTTGTTTCATCTACTATAAATGGAAGAGAAGTTGTTTTGGTGAGTGTATATACATTAGTACCTTAAATATTTGCAGAGCCGGCCCTAGGCATAGGCGCCCTAGGCAGTCGCCTAGGGCCTCAGTCCGGCGGCAGCAGGAGGGGCCTCGAAGTTTGTAAATAAACGTGATACTAATAAATGTATTTCCTTGCAATGTTGTGAATGCCTTATGGTTCAGTGGTAGTACATCTGACTTTCTTGCCTACAACCAGGGTTCAAATCTTGTTGTAGACAGTGTTGTTTGCACCTGTTAAATTTTACAGCAGCCTTCCAGTTTTGCTTAAAATTTTGGGCATTTCGGGTTTTTTTTTTTTTTTTTTTTTTTTTTTTTTTTTTTTTGCCTAGGGCCTCCCTTCGTCCCGGGCCGGCACTGAATATTTGTATTGTGGATTTGCAAATATTTGTGGCGCATGTAAAGGTAATTAATTAAGAAGTTATAAATGTAAAAATTTAACATGTAGAATGTGATTGCATTGTATATTGCAATTATATGCATTTTAAACTTGCCATTTCCGTTAAGAAACATTCAAATAGATTTTCCTTACATAATATTTCTGACATTAGCTGTAAGTGAGTTTTGAAACTTGATGTTGGATGCCTAAAGAAAACAGCTCTTTTATTTATCAAAGTTTATATTAGTTGTACTATAAAATGCTAATCTGTAATCTTATATAAAAAAGGTAATTACAATTTTGCTTCAGAAGGTACGACCCCTTGAGCATTTATCATGTAGTATGCTACAGAAATTGTATATTTAATGTTTTAAAACATTCGTTTACAGATAGACATGAATTGAAGTCATATTTTGCCACATATCGGCTTTACAGAACTGAGTTCTGTCCTTATGTACAATTTGGTCTTTATTACTATCGTCAACTTCACTCCGTACTTGAAGTCCTATGCATTAGCCATAGCTAAGCATCATGGTAATATGGTGAGATCAGTTGTTAATGATAGACAATAGTGCTTTAAAAATTTGTTTAACATGACAAATATGTCAGAAATTTCATGACATTTTAATCATGCAAAATGCTTTACAATAGAAAAAGCAAATTCATTTTTCATGAGTTCTTTTTTATATAAACATTTGTGGAGATAATTCCTTACAAACAAAAGACATAGCGCTATGTTTTAAAGAGAAATATTTAAAACCAACATAAAGGGAACCCAAATATCACCACAAATGCTTATAGGATATTGGTGAAATTTATAAAACTATTAATAATATTGGTCCATGTTTCTTAATTTAAAATGACTAATTTAAATTGACTTAATTTAACTTCTCTATATTGGTCCATGATTTAGGATGTCGATGGAGGCAGATGTCGTGGATTTATATAGGGACGAAAGATAACGCGTATAACTTTTTTTAATAGAGGAAAGTTTTAACTTAACTTTGATTTGATTTGTTGGTTAATGAATGTGTTATGCCATGGATTTGAGTGTTATTAGTCATCACTCAACCATGTTCTTCTGGTTTTATTTTGTAAAATAAAATAATTAATTAAAAGGAGAATGCGAGTAACATGATTGTATACACTCTACTGTTTCTCATCGGAAGATGAAGTCATATACTGGTTTGGTAGTCGCTGTATTATCTATTTGTATTTCTCGAAAGTCAATTGACTATATAAGAAGAAAAAAGACATTCATGTAAGGGAGAACCCAACATTCAAAACAAGAATGCGCTAATGAACTGTACTGATGCAATAATTTTATTCAAAGACAAACGGACTCGACAACAAGACACAGAATCTTTCTGTTTGAAAAAAATTAATCATTTTGAACTTTTTATTTAAAAAAAACTGCTTTATTGAAAGCATGGTGTAACAAAATCTTAAAAAATTATATTCTCATTTCAGTCATGAAGCAAAAATCAACTGGTTAAAAATAACTAACAAAAAACAATCAAATATAATTCTATAATACAACCAATGAACAAAGATATTGACTAGCAAATAACGAGAGAATAAAGATCAATTAGCTTACAACATAATTACTAAACAAACTAAAATTTTGCACATGTGAGTGGGCAAACACTAAACCAGCATTTTCATGGAATTGCATCGAAGAAAGAAAAAGCAGAGGAAAAATGGCTACAAAAGAAAACCTGTTTGTAATTTGGAGCACCATCAATTTGTGGCAACAATCGTCTATTCTGGCAGCCTGGAAAATGGTCACTCTTCAAAATAGTCATCTTGCCAAGGACAGGTTCTCCTTAGTAATTCATCACGCGTACTGAATCGAATTTCTGCTCCTTCATTATCTTATTTCCAGATATTTCTGTTCCTTTTTGCCCCTCTTTCTGCTCTTGACTGTGACCTGAATGAAAAAATATGCAATTTTCAGTTTAGTAATTTGAGAGTAAATGGGAAATCACACGAATTATTAAGATACTTAGCTGAAGTGAAGAATCATCCATGAATTAGGTTGACTTTCAACAAAAAAGATTCGTAGGAGATTGTATCTAAAAACAGAACGAGCGATGTAAAACAAAAAGGAAGAATAATGAACATGGTTTAATTTTTAGACTTTGTTTTTGACTTTGGGCTCAACAAAGATTTTGATTTTGATTCCTTTTTTTTAACCCTGGGCTGCGGCCCATCTGAGCCCAGGACTGGATCCTCCATTGGATTCATGGAATTCTCTACTTTATTTAGAAGACAACAGAAATCTAATGCTCACATGCTTAATATTATGTAGTTGTTACCCAAACCTATCGTTAAGCAACCAAATGTTCCATATTTCTTAACAGAAACATATTGTAGCAGATGGGAATTTCAGTTCAATGTGCCTTTTATAACATGTTTTTTCCTCCATAAAAAAGGGAATCTATTCAGCGTTAACGTGGCAATGGCTGGAAATGGGATTTATCAACTGTCTCGCAAAATACGGTATGCATATAAAAGTTATTTCCTACAGTTGATATATTCTGGATTAACTGTTAACAAATGCACTTATTGACTACATTATGATACCCTAAGGAAGGGGTTAGACATGTCAAGTTATTAACCGTAAGAAGTGTGAAACAAAGTTACCAAACAAGATGTGGCCTTGACATGGATTGATAAATGCAAAAGCAATAAATTGCTCTCTGTATATTTATTTCTTCAGTTCAAATGAACATACCTTTGCTTAAGTAGGCAAATGCAGCATCTGCATCATTTGTGTATGATATGGATTCCACTCATTAGACCAATAGTTTATGTCAAGTTTTTATTAAGTAATTATCGATTATTTGTTTAAATCTACGACATTTTCAACAGAAGTTTGTTTTTGGAAAGCATTGCATGCATTCGTATTTGTAGAGCATTTTATGCTGCCATAAATAATATAAACATAACTGTTGTTTGTGTAATAGATAATCTCTATGTCTGATTATATTTATCTCTATATCTTAATGAATCATGTTTTCAAGATCTTACTATAAAATAGAGTGAAGCACATATTTAAGTTTAGGTGCAATCCAGCCATGTTCTAAAATTCCATGACTTCCAATGTATAAAATCATCTTTGACATTTTGGCAGTTGCTTTTGATATGTGTTGAAACTTATGATCATAAACCCAATTGTTGTATCATGTTTTCCCTCTTAACCATTTAACTTTCTGTATGGTAATACTATAAACAAGTCTGCTATGTCCAATTCCCTCAGAGCTTTGATGGTATTGAAATACATGATGGATATGAAAATCGAAACGTTGTGTTTTTTGATGTAAGCATAATAAAATAAACATTTCATTATCTTATTCCTTTTCATCTTTATGTTCTCAACTTCCAAGAACATTTTTTGTTGTACATATTAACATGAAAGGTTTGGACGGAATCCAAGGACCAATTACGTGGGTACAGGATGTGTGTTCAAAAGGCGAGCTCGGTATAGATTTGATGCTCTCAAAGTCAAAAAGATCCCAACAAGAACTTGCAATTGTTTTAGTATAATATGGTTGTTGCTGTTCAGAAACAATGAAAAAGAACACAAAGAGCATGCAAGGAAAGAAAAATATTTTTTTTGGTAAAAGCAATGATGAAACACCTGCCATATCTCTAGAGGGAATTGAAGGGGAGCACTTGATAGATTTAACAATTTTGTTCATAATCTTTGTCTTGTTTAACTGGCCTAAACAATTAATCGACCATGTTGCAGAGAGAAAGATTTTCGCTAACTTATTTACAATTTCGGAAGGATTTCTCAAGATACTTGCTGGAGTAGACACCAATTTAACAGGCAATGTATTTTTTTCATTCTTTAACCTTAAATTCTAAGCTTTTTGAATGAAACTAGTATTTATTTTTCTTATATTTCATTCATCATTTCAATTCATTTTCTTTAATTCTTTATGCTTTTATTTGTTTATTATACTAGGTCTGTCAGTATTATTTGGAGATTTATGTCAACATGCAGTTCTTAAAAAATATTGTTTTTTCCTTCAAGTTTTGTAAGAAAATTTGGCTAAAATGAGATATAAATTAGCCTAAATTTAATGCCAGTAGTACCTTGCACCTATTAGCTTCCTGGTATCAATAAAAGAGTAGAATGTATTAGAAAAACTGAAAGACCTAGTGTTTGTAACATTTATACAATATTCAAAGTTGTGTTTGTTACTTACTGTAACACCCCGAATTTTCTATTAACACTAAAGTTGCTAAAATATTAATAAGTGTGTAAGAGAGGGGATGTATCTAATATGAATATAAAAATATTAATAAGTGTGTAAGAGAGGGGATATATCTAATATGAATATAAAAATATTAATAAGTGTGTAAGAGAGGGGATGTATCTAATATGAATATAAAAAATATTAATAAGTGTGCAAAAGAGGGGATGTATCTAATATGTATATAAAAACAATAATAAGTGTGTAAAAGGGGGGATGTATCTAATGTGTATATTGTAGAATATATATATATATATATATATTGCTGAGTGTTTGCTAAGTCACTTCTGACTCATTGCTGAGTCAACAAGATAAACCCCATCTTGTCTGAACGGCTGCGGTTATTTCTACGTTAAATCTAATGGCCTAAATGAATTCTAAAATCTATAAATAAGTGGGTAGACCCTAGACCTAAATCACTTGTAAAATTAGAGAAGCTACCGTCATGCTGCTGCCATGGAGTTCAGCATAGCCGTCACAAACTAAGAAGAGGAAGCCTAATCATCTACAACTAAATCTACACAAATCAAATCAAAAGATCTCTCTTTCTCTAATTCTTTTCTTTTGTTGGTGAGTATGATGATTCTCACAAGACTATTACAAACTAATTTGACTCAGTTATGAATGGATCACAAGAAAGTGATTTGATTTGTAATTGTAAATTCTATATATTATGGATCTCTTATTATGTTGTTATGTTGCCGTATGATGTAAATTATATATGCTATGTCATGCTATGTTGTAAATTCTCTTATGCTATGTCGTGCTATGTTGAGAATCATGTCAAGCTATGTTATACTATCATACTATGCCATGTTATAAATCATGCTATATTATGTTGAAAAATCATGATGTTGTTGGATCATGCTTAAAGTTATGTTTTTTTTCTTAATTTAAATGGATCTTGTTTATGGGAATTTGCCTATTAGGTTAGGTGTACCCATAAACTTGAAACTATAATTAAATAAAACTTGATTATGGGAATTTGCCTATTGAGTTAGGTGTACCCATATAAAACCATGTTGTTAAAAAATAAATTAGATGATGTTGATTCACACATGTTCATATGTAAGTTTATGAAAATTGATTGAGATCATATTAGGTGAATTTTGAACAAGTTGACACCTTTAGATCCATGACATGTATAATCTATGCAAGTTGGACATACGCAAGTTTCACCCCTTATTATGATTCATTTGGTCACATATACATGTTGTTATTATGATAATCTCTTTTATGCTATGAGTTTGGCTATTCGAGTCTAACATATATTTTGCGAATAAACGTTCAAACGTGGGGTAGGGGTAATATTAGGAATTAATAAATTGGGTGCAATTTTGTAAGATGTTGCATACCATGAATGAATGTCCATAATTGAGTCAATTATGGACATTGTTAAAAATTGGAAGTAATTAATAATTCAAGTAGGGAATTATTAAAATTGGGGGAAAGTGGATTATTATTAATAATCAATGATTAGGACACGAGGTTGGACCCGTTTGTGATGTAAACCTGCCCGGACCCGCCTGGCAAATCCAGTAGTCACAAATGTCGGCCCAATGTGAGAGGTCCTAGGCCCAAACTAAAGCATAACAGTTGTAAAGACACGAGGTTAGACTCTTTTATGGTGTAAGACTGCCCGGACCCGCCCGGCAAATCCAGCTGCCATAAATGCCAGTCTAATGTGAGAGGTCTTTATGAGGTTATGGCCTTAATGAACTAAGAAATACTTAACCAGATAATCATGTAAGGTGGGACATGGGGGTTAAGTAGGTGCCTTGGGTGGCATGAGGAATCTGGTGGTTGCCTTTAGAGGCATTTGAAATACGATTAGACTTAACCAAACACACATGTAAATGAACATGACTAAGTGGGTTAAGTGGGATGGACTAATGGGGACAAGCTTAGGTGGAATGCTTGTGGTAAATAGTGGGGGCCCATTTCAACCAGTATCCCAAAACGTATCTTTGTGGGCTCGACCCAAGTCGAGGACGGGACACGCATACTGGGTTTGACTATAAGAGGCCAAAACAGGGAGCGGTGGCAACGCAAGTCCAACGGGTTTCATATGCGTGTGTGGACCCGGGCTGGTAGGTAAGACGTTGTTGCATCGTGTAGGTATAAGCCGTGCATGTCCGTTGTATCAGGTTGCCACTTTAGGGGAGTGATACACCCCACTGTGGGGCCAGCACGGGTATCTACGAGTTATGGAGCCGGTCGTATAATGGGAAGTAGGGTACACCTAGTGGAGATAGGGGCAGGCGGCACCTATGTAGTTAGCTAGGGGTACGTAAAGCCATTGGGAAAGTTTCTAAGTGAAGCTAAGTGGGATGAATCTTTAGGGTGACTGGTGTGGTGCAGTATAGTGTTTATCCTTTAGTATTTAGGAGCGCCTATAACGTTGCCTTTAGCGATTGTCTATGTCCTTAATCTGCTCTTCATAGACATTTTCTTGTTTTCCAGCTTATGCCTTAGTCCAGTTATTTTGGTAATAGTATTGTAGAATTATCATATTCACCAGACTTTATGTCTGACCCCCTCTTTTCCATCCTTTTTCTCCCTTCAGGTCCGCAGGTTGGGCCAAGTTCTAGTGGAGTCTAGTTGGATCGCTTATCTTCTGGAAAGCTTGGACTGCTGAAGTAAAGTCCAGCTTGTTATCTTTCTTTTTAATGGCTATTCATGTAATGGGATTATGTACTTGTTTTATCAAGATAGATATTGTACTTGACATTGAATATGGTGTTATGATGTAATCAAACATGTTTTGACTTCTGCTACAATGAAATAAAGTTTTTGAATTTCCAAGTACTATTTTATATCTGTCTTGTTGTAATTTTACTGTTCTATATTCACTTAAAACCTCCATGGAAGTTAATGCATTCCCTTTGTGAGTGACATTAATGGACGTGGGGTGTTACACGTGGTATCAGAGCATAAGGTTACCAGAACAGATAAAAAAAAATTTAGAAAAATATTTTTTTTTCTAAAGTATTTTTGGAAGAAGTGCTTTCAAAAAAACATGTTATTTAAAGAGAGTTTTTATGAAAAACATAATCCCAAATAGCCACATCCTTATCTTTATCTTTCGAATTCTCCATTTTGAATCTTTCCTTTTTCGTTTCAGCATGGCTGAAGATCTTAATCTCCCAGAAGGTGTGACGATTCCAGGGTGGTTTAGGAGATACTTGGAGGCTAGGGCCACCACTGCAGGCCCAGCGGATACTCCTCCACCCCTAGTTGCACCCATTCCTCCTCCTCCTCCTCCTCCTCGTGTTGACACTTTTGCAAAGACGTGCAAGGAATTCAAGGCTATGGGAGGAAAAACTTTTCAAGGGACTGAGACGTTTGTGGAGGCCAGAGATTGGCTTAAGGAGACTGAGGAATTGTTGGATATCTTTGAAGTGGAAGATGGGAGGAAAGTCTGTTTAGCTGCTTGGTTAATGAAGGGAGAGGCCTCGTTTTGGTGGGAGATCACTAACGGGGAACGTCCAGTTGATTCATGGGCGGATTTCAGACGAAGGTTTGAGGCAAAGTTTCTTTCAAGGGCAGAGGAGAACTTAAATATGGAAAAATTCCTGGCACTAAAGCAAGGGAGCTCATCAGTAAAGGAATATGTCAATAAATTTAATCAGTTAGCAAGGTTTGGCTTGGAGTTGGTGAACACGCCAGAGAAGAAAGCTTTGAGGTTCGTTAGAGGCTTGAATGAACCGTTGCAAGGGTTGGCTATGACCCACATCCCTATGGGAGCCACCTTTGAAAAGCTAGTAGAAATGGCACTTATGCATGAGGATAAGGCAGTTGAAAAGAAAGGGGATCAGAAGAAACCCCAACAGCAAAATAAGAAGGGTGGTAAAAACAATAATGGCAAAGGGAAGAAGAAATGCTTCAATTGTGGGACGCCTGGCCATCTCAGCAAAGATTGTAGAAAGAAAAAGAAGACTGGTTGTTTTCATTGTGGAGATGCGGGATATTTAGTGAAGGACTGTCCAAAGAAGGGGCAGAGGGCAGGGTCTACCTCGGGAGGACAGGTGCAGGCTCTTATGGCACCAGGGCAGGCAAGGGGGCAAGTTCAGGCTATTGCGGCCCCACCGCTGCAAGAAAGAGGTAGAACAATTTCTGTTGAAAGCTTAGTTTTTCTGTTTGATCATCCTGTCCGTACCTTATTCGATTCTGGCGCATCTCATTCGTTTATCTCTGCATCATTAGTTGAATCACTGCACTTGAACACCAGTTTAGTAGAGGATCCCTTGGTCGTTTCAAATCCAATTGGGGGTTCGGCTCATTTGACCATGATATGTTTGGATTTGAAAATCTCTATACTTAGCGTTGAATTTAGATGTGATGCTTATGTATTGGGCTTCACGGGCTATGGGCTAATTTTAGGAATGGATTGGTTGTCTAGAAATATGGCCATTCTTGATTGTGAAAGGAGAGTAGTTAGGCTTGTGACTCGCCTTGGTAATGCTCTCGACATCTTTTGTAATCCCATAAATTCTGTTATGCTAAGTTATCATGAATCGCTTGACGCGTCTGTAGAGAACCTGCGATCGGTAGAAGTGGTCCGGGAATATCCGGATGTGTTTGAGGAGATGAAGGGCTTAACTCCAAAGCGGGAGATAGACTTTCGAATTTATCTTGTGGATAATGCTAAACCCGTATCTTTGCCAGTGCACCACATGGCTCCTCGTGAAAGGAGGGAACTCAATAAGCAAGGAAAGGAGTTGCTTGAGAAGGGGTTCATAAGACGTAGTATATCGGAGTGGGGTGCTCCAGTAGTTTTTGCCACAAAGGCGGATGGTCTCTTAGACTTTGTATGGACTATAGAGAACTAAACAAGCTTACTAAAAAGAACCAACACCCACTGCCGAGGATTGACGATCTCTTTGATCAGTTAGTTGGCGCCTCAGTGTTTTCGCAGTTGGACTTAGCCACTGGCTTTCATCAACTGAGAGTGGCTGAGGATAGTATAGATAAGACTGCTTTTAGGACTCCTGACGGATTCTATGAATGGCTAGTGATGCCCTTTGGTTTGACAAACGCCCCTGCATATTTTGTTGATTTGATGAGTAGGGTGTTTAGGGAATACCTTAACAAATTCGTGGTAGTCTTTGTGGATGACATCTTAGTCTTTTCTAAGAATAAAGAAGAGCACTCCCTACATCTTAGGGAAGTGTTGGAAACCCTTCGAGCGCATAACCTTAAGGCAAAATTTTCTAAGTGTCACTTTTGGAGGAAGGAAGTAAGGTTCTTAGGGCACGTGGTTTCCAAAGAAGGGATAGCAGTGGATCCCGCAAAGGTGGTGGCCATCCAAGATTGGAAGGTCCCTAAAAATGCAACCGAAGTAAGAAGTTTCTTGGGGTTGGCTGGCTATTATAGGAAGTTTATCAAAGACTTCGCAAAAATATCAGCTCCATTAACACAGTTAACGAAGAAGAACCTGGTTTTTACGTGGGACAAAGGTTGCGATGATGCGTTCCAACGTTTAAAGAGAGCCTTAACTTCAGCCCCAGTCTTAGTGCTGCCAGACGGGAATAAACCGTTTACCATCAATACTGATGCTTGTGGGACGGGACTTGGCGCGGTCCTCATGCAAGAGGGAAGAGTAATAGCCTATGGTGGAAGGCAGTTGAGGGTTCATGAAAAGAATTACCCCACGCATGACTTAGAGCTAGCCGCAATTGTTTTCGCGCTTAAGTCTTGGCGTCACTATCTTCTTGGTGAGAAATTCGAACTGTTCACTGACCACAAATCATTAAAATACTTATTCTCTCAGAAGGATTTGAATTTAAGGCAGCAACGGTGGATGGAATTCTTAGCCTCCTACGATTTTGAAATAGCATATACCCCGGGCAAGGGTAACGTGGTGGCAGACGCCTTAAGTAGGAAAAGGTTGTCCTTGAGTCCGTTGTTTGTTGAACGACAAAGCTTAGAATTCATCTCTATGTTTGACTTTAGACCCTCCGTTGACTTAGTACCCGGTCTGTTAGCATCCTTGGAGGTTAGACCTACACTTCTAGGACGGGTTGGTGAGGCACAGCGAGACGACCCACAGTTGGTTGAGATAGTAGAAAAGCTCAAAGGGGGGGAGTCGTCAAGCCATCTTCGTAGGTATACCCTAGACGATAAGGGTTGGTTACGAAGGGATAATAGACTTTGTGTACCACAAGACGAAGACTTAAGGAAGGCCATTCTTGATGATGCTCATCGCTCAAAAATGACCATTCATCCCGGCGGGGATAAGATGTACAAAGATATGAAGCGGGTTTTCTTTTGGGCCGGTATGAAAAAGGATGTGGCCGAGTACGTCGCTAGATGCTTGGTGTGCCAACGAGTTAAAGCAGAACAAAAGAAACCCGGTGGGTTGCTTCACCCATTAGAAGTTCCACTATGGAAATGGGAAAGCATCTCAATGGATTTTGTGGATGGATTACCAAGATCAAGGAAGGGTAACACGGGGATTTGGGTTATAGTAGATAGACTTACTAAAAGCGCCCATTTTATTCCCGTGAAAAGTAAGAGGACTGCTCCGTGGTTGGCTTCTGTATACATTAAGGAGATAGTTCGTTTGCACGGTATTCCTTCTAGTATAGTAAGCGACCGTGACCCCATCTTTACTAGCGAATTTTGGAAGAGTTTACAAGAGGTGGTAGGGACTCAGCTATGTTTGAGCACCGCATATCATCCTCAGACAGACGGCCAGACCGAGAGGGTGAATCGCATTCTAGAGGATCTTTTAAGGCTTTGTATCCTAGACTTTGGGGGGTACATGGGAAGAGCACCTTCCGTTAGTAGAATTCGCATATAATAATAGCTTTCAGTCTAGTATTGGCATGGCACCTTTCGAAGCTCTTTATGGAAGGCCTTGCCGTTCTCCTACATGTTGGTGGGAATCTACCGATAAAATCCTACTTGGGCCCGATATGGTTAGGGAAACCTCGGAGAAGATTGAGTTGATTCGAAGGAGGATGAAAGCAGCACAAGATAGGCAAAAATCGTATGCTGATAAGAGGAGGACAGATCTTGAGTTTGACATTGGGGACATGGTTTTTATCAAAGTATCTCCGTTACAGAATGTTGTTCGCTTTGGGTCCGTGGGGAAATTAGCACCAAGGTTTGTAGGGCCGTTTCCTGTAAAAAAACAGGATTGGGAAGATGGCATATAGGGTGGAGTTGCCTGAGAAACTTAGTGGAGTACACGACGTATTCCATGTATCACATTTGAGGAAGTGTTTGCACAAGACCGCGGAGGTGGTAGAGCTGAGCTTGCTTAAAGAGGTGGAAATAGAGCGTGATGCAACAATTAGACGAGCTCCTACATGCATTCTTGGGTCGGAGATCAAAAAGTTGAGGAATCGAGAGGTCAGACTGGTTAAAGTGCAATGGGGAGATGATGAGAGCAACGCAACTTGGTAGACAGAAGAGAAGATGCGTTCGTTGTACCCTTTTCTTTTTGAGGGTATGTCTTTTAATTTCTCCTTTATCGCTTATCTTATCTTATCTTATCTTATATTTAGTATGTCCTCTCGTTAGTATCTTTGACCTTTAGTTAGGATAATCCTATGGTTGAAACATGTGTTTGAGACATGTTATGTATGATGGATGCAAAATGGATGCAAGTGTTTGCTAGTGGTTGCTCGTGGATGCATATATACACACACTTTAGGCACTAGATCGGCTAAGTCACTTCATATTGCATATTGCATATATATGGATGTATTTAGTATAATGGATGTATAATGGTTGTACCATCATATGGATGCTGCATTCGGTTGAATGGGTGTGCACGCATATAGAAGTAGTATGTAAGCAATTAGGATCTTTTGCATACATAATGGATTCATGACACTTACATAATTTGCATTAAGGAGGTCAACTGAATCAGTAGACCGCCTGATTTCGCATTAGGTAAGGACATGTACACACACTTGCATATGATCATAAAGCATTAGAAGTCTTTTAAGGACAATGGATGCCTATGTATGATGGATGAGTAGATGGACGTTTGGATGGTAGGATATACATTCTTCCAGACTTGAAGATTTCGGGGACGAAATCCTAAAAGGAGGGGAGAATGTAACACCCCGAATTTTCTATTAACACTAAAGTTGCTAAAATATTAATAAGTGTGTAAGAGAGGGGATGTATCTAATATGAATATAAAAATATTAATAAGTGTGTAAGAGAGGGGATGTATCTAATATGAATATAAAAATATTAATAAGTGTGTAAGAGAGGGGATGTATCTAATATGAATATAAAAAATATTAATAAGTGTGTAAGAGAGGGGATGTATCTAATATGTATATAAAAACAATAATAAGTGTGTAAAAGGGGGGGATGTATCTAATGTGTACATTGTAGAATATATATATATATATATATATATATATATATATATATATATATATATATATATATATATATATATATATATATATATATATATTGCTGAGTGTTTGCTAAGTCACTTCTGACTCATTGCTGAGTCAACAAGATAAACCCCATCTTGTCTGAACGGCTGCGGTTATTTCTAGGTTAAATCTAATGGCCTAAATGAATTCTAAAATCTATAAATAAGTGGGTAGACCCTAGACCTAAATCACTTGTAAAATTAGAGAAGCTACCGTCATGCTGCTGCCATGGAGTTCAGCATAGCCGTCACAAACTAAGAAGAGGAAGCCTAATCATCTACAACTAAATCTACACAAATCAAATCAAAAGATCTCTCTTTCTCTAATTCTTTTCTTTTGTTGGTGAGTATGATGATTCTCACAAGACTATTACAAACTAATTTGACTCAGTTATGAATGGATCACAAGAAAGTGATGTGATTTGTAATTGTAAATTCTATATATTGTGGATCTCTTATTATGTTGTTATGTTGCCGTATGATGTAAATTATATATGCTATGTCATGCTATGTTGTAAATTCTCTTATGCTATGTCGTGCTATGTTGAGAATCATGTCAAGCTATGTTATACTATCATACTATGCCATGTTATAAATCATGCTATATTATGTTGAAAAATCATGATGTTGTTGGATCATGCTTAAAGTTATGTTTTTTTTCTTAATTTAAATGGATCTTGTTTATGGGAATTTGCCTATTAGGTTAGGTGTACCCATAAACTTGAAACTATAATTAAATAAAACTTGATTATGGGAATTTGCCTATTGAGTTAGGTGTACCCATATAAAACCATGTTGTTAAAAAAAATTAGATGATGTTGATTCACACATGTTCATATGTAAGTTTATGAAAATTGATTGAGATCATATTAGGTGAATTTTGAACAAGTTGACACCTTTAGATCCATGACATGTATAATCTATGTAAGTTGGACATACGCAAGTTTCACCCCTTATTATGATTCATTTGGTCACATATACATGTTGTTATTATGATAATCTCTTTTATGCTATGAGTTAGGCTATTCGAGTCTAACATATATTTTGCGAATAAACGTTCAAACGTGGGGTAGGGGTAATATTAGGAATTAATAAATTGGGTGCAATTTTGTAAGATGTTGCATACCATGAATGAATGTCCATAATTGAGTCAATTATGGACATTGTTAAAAATTGGAAGTAATTAATAATTCAAGTAGGGAATTATTAAAATTGGGGGAAAGTGGATTATTATTAATAATCAATGCTTAGGACACGAGGTTGGACCCGTTTGTGATGTAAACCTGCCCGGACCCGCCTGGCAAATCCAGTAGTCACAAATGTCGGCCCAATGTGAGAGGTCCTAGGCCCAAACTAAAGCATAACAGTTGTAAAGACACGAGGTTAGACTCTTTTATGGTGTAAGACTGCCCGGACCCGCCCAGCAAATCCAGCTGCCATAAATGCCAGTCTAATGTGAGAGGTCTTTATGAGGTTATGGCCTTAATGAACTAAGAAATACTTAACCAGATAATCATGTAAGGTGGGACATGGGGGTTAAGTAGGTGCCTTGGGTGGCATGAGGAATCTGGTGGTTGCCTTTAGAGGCATTTGAAATACGATTAGACTTAACCAAACACACATGTAAATGAACATGACTAAGTGGGTTAAGTGGGATGGACTAATGGGGACAAGCTTAGGTGGAATGCTTGTGGTAAATAGTGGGGGCCCATTTCAACCAGTATCCCAAAACGTATCTTTGTGGGCTCGACCCAAGTCGAGGACGGGACACGCATACCGGGTTTGACTATAAGAGGCCAAAACAGGGAGCGGTGGCAACGCAAGTCCAACGGGTTTCATATGCGTGTGTGGACCCGGGCTGGTAGGTAAGACGTTGTTGCATCGTGTAGGTATAAGCCGTGCATGTCCGTTGTATCAGGTTGCCACTTTAGGGGAGTGATACACCCCACTGTGGGGCCAGCACGGGTATCTACGAGTTAGGGAGCCGGTCGTATAATGGGAAGTAGGGTACACCTAGTGGAGATAGGGGCAGGCGGCACCTATGTAGTCAGCTAGGGGTACGTAAAGCCATTGGGAAAGTTTCTAAGTGAAGCTAAGTGGGATGAATCTTTAGGGTGACTGGTGTGGTGCAGTATAGTGTTTATCCTTTAGTATTTAGGAGCGCCTATAACGTTGCCTTTAGCGATTGTCTATGTCCTTAATCTGCTCTTCATAGACATTTTCTTGTTTTCCAGCTTATGCCTTAGTCCAGTTATTTTGGTAATAGTATTGTAGAATTATCATATTCACCAGACTTTATGTCTGACCCCCTCTTTTCCATCCTTTTTCTCCCTTCAGGTCCGCAGGTTGGGCCAAGTTCTAGTGGAGTCTAGTTGGATCGCTTATCTTCTGGAAAGCTTGGACTGCTGAAGTAAAGTCCAGCTTGTTATCTTTCTTTTTAATGGCTATTCATGTAATGGGATTATGTACTTGTTTTATCAAGATAGATATTGTACTTGACATTGAATATGGTGTTATGATGTAATCAAACATGTTTTGACTTCTGCTACAATGAAATAAAGTTTTTGAATTTCCAAGTACTATTTTATATCTGTCTTGTTGTAATTTTACTGTTCTATATTCACTTAAAACCTCCATGGAAGTTAATGCATTCCCTTTGTGAGTGACATTAATGGACGTGGGGTGTTACACTTACACTAGTTCGTTACTTCACTTATTTAAGTAAAAAATGTTTTAATCGTAATAATAATAGCATTTCTTGGAAGATTGACGATTGCAAGATGACCTGCAATTTGGGAAACATGAAAGGAAGTATTAATAGCATTTATGCATGCCACTGATACCTTGTCGAATATGGGAGAGGTTTGTGGAATATCTTTATCATATATAGTGCTTATTTCAATTTGAGTACTATTAAAAGTTACCCTTCGTGATAGGCAATGACAGGTATGCTTGAGCTATTCATACTTATCAAGATCATATGCGATGTCAATGTCAAAAGCAGAGGTTGCGAAGGTTTAGGAGTACGAATGGCAAGAGAATCTTGAGGAGTCAAACTGGACCATTCACTAGATTCACCATGTTTTATTATGATAGCCCAAGAAATTTCTCTACTTCTCTACTATATATTCTCATGTTTCAACCAAGGAATAAGGATAACCTTCTCCTAGCCATGTCAATCATGACATTTGAGGGAATTCGCATTATAGAATACATGAGAGGGTCAAATTCGTTTTTATCTCCCTCCGATCGGTTTCCCTTGCATCTTGAATAAGAATATCAATGTTTATAGCTTAATTTATGGCCTCATCTCTAAATCGTTATGGGGATGAATGATTTTCTCATCGTACTCATAATCTTCCAAAAAAGCACCATCTTTTTCTTTCTTTTTTCTATTACAATCTCTTCCATAAATTTCTTCACTCGCACCATTAGTGTCCCTTTTCCCTTCACCAGGGCATCTATTTAGCACCAATGGGTGACTCATATAATGTATGGTCTTAGTCCGAGTATGGTGCTCCTTCTATGCATGCTTAAGTGCTTTGGTAGAATATCTACCATTTTTCTCTGCCTCGACCAATGAATACTTTAATTGGGTAATTTCGACATCGATGGGCGAGGGATTCCCTGTCTTGGGATGCCATTATCTTTAAGTTATCAATTTCAGCTTGCCTTTTCCTTGATGTATTTTAGATTTGGATCGTCAATTATCTCTAATATCATAGTCGTCATAGGAGTTTGACATATAATAAATCGCACTTTCTTTTATGCCTTTAAGAATCTCCTTAATATTTGGAACTAACGTCATTCCATTAAGGTAGATATCAAGGAAATGGGTTTTGAGCTCATTCATGCGAGATAGGGCCTTGGTAGATTGTTATATGGATGCGACTGAGGGCCCAATTGGTCTTTTATTGTCCATATAAATGGATAAATCAGAGGTTTTGGAGATGATCTATGACTCAAAGATCGATGAATGTCAAGTGATCCTATAGACTGGATGAGTATGGGAGCAGCTATGGGAGCACGAGAAACTGATTGTCTGTCACTATAGACACTGGGGGATTTGTCTACCTTCCCAAGAGGTGTGCTAGATTTTTACTTATACTTTGAGGAGGATTCACGAGATTGGTATCTATTGTCGCAGTTATCCCTCTTTTAATCTATCAATGGCCAGAGTAAGACGCCCCACCCCGAGACCCACCTTAATAAAGAGCATCACTAGGTGATCCTATCCATTAAAGCATAAAATAGGGCTTGTTGGGAGCGACCATCCATGAGTCTTGTATCAATTAAACATCAAGACTGTCGATAAAATGCTCAATCTATTTTTTTACGTGGATCGATACTCTTAATCTCTAACCTATACAAAACTATGGTGGTTAGGAAGCAATTTAGAATAAACACGAATAACTAATAAGATAAACATCACATAATAAATCACCCAGCATCATATACATAGACATATCAATGAGTAGTGTAACAAAACATG
>JASFAX010004821.1:0-38191 GCA_030737875.1 Allium sativum
CCCAATTTATCACAAGCAGATGGGTCATAACCCTTATGGGTTTGAGTCTACAGCGGAATCAGAAACAATACTAGTATTAAAGTGCAGAGTATCGATTACAGAATCAAAATGCCAGAATCAGAAAGAGTTTTAACTCAACAATCAGATAAAGAAATTAAACCTCTCACAGAAAGTTTTCCTAATTCTATCCTATCCACTAGCCTCGAGAGTGTTCGCCTGCCCTCCAGAAGTAGGTCCTATCTTCTGCCCTTGCCCTCGTTTCTTCGGGCAGTCCCTAGTGAAGTGTCGCATCTCACCACAGTTGAAGCAAGCGGCCTTCTTTGGATCCACTTTCTTATCGTGTGTCCTATCCATATCTCCCATGTACGTTCTCTATTCGTGACCTTCCACCAAAATGAAGCTTCATCTTTCATTAACCAAGCAGTTGGTTGAACCTTCCTCCCATCGTCTATCTCAAATGTACCAACAAGTCCTCTACTCCGTTGAGCCAACTTCTAGCCTCGACAACGTCTCAGTCCCATAAAGCGGTTTTCCGCCCATCGCACGGAAGTTCTTACATATCTTAGAAAAAGCATCTATACGCGGAGGAAGAGATTCAAAAGGGAAAGAGGAAGGAACTCAAAACAAAGAATCGAAAGAAAGATATATGGCTTTTGGGGATTATGTTTTTTTTTTCAAAATAAGCTTTACTTTTTAAAATACTTCCTTTTCAAAACATAGTTTTTAAAAACTTTTTATCAAATCTGGTAACCTCGCTCTGATACCAAGTGTAACACCCCACCTCCGTTAAGGTCACTCACAAGGGAATGCCTTAACTTTGGTGGAGCATTTTAGTAAATAGAACAGAAACTTACAAGATAGATAAAACGGTACTTGAAAAATTTATAACTTTATTTCAACAGAAGCTTGGTTACATCCTTTCAAATCACAATATCAGAATTCAAGTACAAAAAATCAGACTTGTACAAAAGCCTTCAGAATGCATAGTTTAAAATCATAATCCCCACAGAAGAAGACAAGCCATACTTTAAGCACTACAAGCGGAAGAAATCTGGATCAAGATAGAGTATTCCCTTCTACAAAACCTGGGGGGGAGAAACGGAAGAAAGGAGGCAAAACAACAAGGGTCAGACAAAAGTCTGGCAAGTCCAGTGATTTTCAGTTATGAACAGATAATAATAACATGACATGAAAATAAAACTGGATGAGAGATAACTGTAACAGATGTAGCAGATATGACAGAAGAACAGAATGATATAAGTTATTGCTTTACACTTCTCTACACTAATACTAGTATAACAGAATTAGGTGTCACCCTAATGTCTAAACTGAAACAGAAACAGGTACAGAATAATTTCCACGCTAGTAATGGGCCTTTACCACCCGATCAGAAACAGACAGAAGCAGAATGTAGCGTAAGGTGTACACTAGTAATTGGGCCTTTACCACCCGAACAGACGGTACCACGCAGAAACAGACAGGTGTTGCCACCCAACAGAAACAGACAGAACTAAGTGTACCCTAAAACCCTACCCCAAGCGATCGGCTCCCTAATACATAAATACCCTGTGCCAGCCCCACCGAAGGGTGTATAATTCCCTAAAGTGGCAACCTTTGAATGACACAGACCTATTTACAGACGTCACGGCGTCTTACATCCTCAGAGGCAGACCGGGATCCATGCACGCACATGACCCAGTTGGAACGCACCATCAATACCCCTCGCCATTATCAGAATGAACCGATTATAATTAGTTCAGTAAGCGTGCCCGGACCCTACCTACTGTTGGGTCAAAGTTTTGATACCAGAAAGGGTTACTGACTAATATGGGTCCCAAACAACAGATGACACAAGTAATTCCCCTCCTATCCTTGTGTCCCCAGACTAACAGATTTCAGATTAACAAGTTCATACATACAGAATTCAGATCAACTAGTTCACAGGTCAGACAAGTTTTAGACTAGCAGATCAGATATACGGATTTAACAGATTTACAGATTTGTCTAACTTTGTAATTGGGCCTACCGATTCACGGAACAGATTTATTAAACTCATCAGTCTAGTGGGTTTAACCCTATCCGCCCAACACGTTTTAGACATTATATTTATCACAGATTTTCATTAATTAAATATTAATGCCCAGACCTCTCACATTAGACTGACAGTTTTCGGCTACTGGTTAGGCCGGTTGGTTCCGGGCAGATTTCTGCCGCAAACTGAGTCTAACCTTGGGTTTCAAGCACGTTATGACTAACTTCTCACATTAGAACCTATTGTTTGTGGCCACTGGATGTGCCGGGCGGTTCCGGGCAGGATTACGCCGCAAACTCATTCTAACCTCGAGTCAGCCATGTTTATCTTTGCGGCCAATTAATTATTAATTTACCATTTATGCCCACGCCTAATATACATGTCAATTTTCATAATTATAGCCAATTCAGATTATGTCAATAACATACTAAATATATCAACTCAACAGATATGGCAGATAACAGATTTAGCAGATTAGGCGACTTAACGGATTCAGCAGATTAAGCAGTTTAGCAGATTTAGCATATAACAGTTTAGGCATCTTCAGCAGACTTAGCAGATGACAGATTTGGTATATGAACAGATATAGCAGATTATAGCAGAACTAGCAGATTAGGCAATATAACAGAACTAGCAAATTAGGCAATATAACAGAACTAGCAGATTAGGCCATATAACAGATTTAATCATTCCTTAAAGTTTCATAAACATATCTTGCCTAATTATAAATTTGGCCTAAGTTTGCACGCCTAAATAGTTGTCATGATTCACATTATGATCATATACCCCACGTTTGCATTGAATTTACATGGCACAGATTATGGTCATAATTTACCATATAACACACGTCTCAAATTTAGTTAAACTTGCCTAGTACAAAAGATTCACATATAAATTATACCAAATATAGCCATCAATTTCAATGCATGTCATATATTAAAAAATCTCCCACTTTGGTGTTATTCACATTTAATAGTTATCAAATCTTAACATAAATCTTCACACCTAAGTCATATTCCCTTTTTATCCCAAATCATGAATCTCTATATAAACAATATGCCCAACAATCTAGAACTTTAAATTATAACAGATCTTTAATTCAAAAATATGCGTTATGTCCAATGTCTCAAGTCACATGTTAATATACAATGGTTCCTCTTCTTCCAATTCACAGAATATGCACAGATCTAAATCTAGTTTACAAGCTATGTCCTTTTAGTCTCAGATTATCCTTGTCCAATTATGCCATCATTCATTATTTGTCCCAAAGTTTAACGTTCGTGCGTTAATCTCTTATGAGATTCGGCGCAGGCTCGGGGTAGCCTGGCTATAGAACAGAACGAAGAAAGAGATATAGAATAAAATAGATCAGAACAGAACATACGCAATCTCAAATTCAGATTTACAATCATGTCACAATTATAATTAAAGTTTATATCGGAAAATAACTGCACTTGCCTTGGTTGGATTCTAAAAGAAAAAGGTGTTGTAGCTGTTCTCTTTTAATCCTAATCAGAATTGGAGGAAGAAGAAGCACAAGTCCTAGCTTAGGTTTCAGCAGAGTAGAGACGCCATTGATTTATTTATTTTTAGAGAGGAAGAGAGCAATGGAGGCTAGAGAATTGTATATGAGATTTAGGTTTAGGTTAGAGATGTATATATAGGTGTAGGAAGTTATTTAGGACCATTAGATTAACCCTGAATCATGAGAACCATTCAAATGCAAAATCTGCATTTGAGCGAATCGGCCCACGGGATGACAGCCAAACACCCTGGATTAACCCCTAGTCGACCCAGCGAGGCTCGGGTCGACCTCAAAAATGGGCCGGTTTGGTTATTCCCCCTCCCAATTCGTTGTTTTGAACCTTTTTTGCATGTTTATTTATTTAATTTTTATATATATCTATATATATTTCTCTCATATGCATACAAACTTCAAGGCTTAATGACTTCTTCATAATTAACCATTTTTTTTAATATTCTCAGAAAATACGGGGTGTTACAAAAAATATTTAAGAATTTTACAAATTTTTTCCAGATTTTTCTGAGCTAAAATTTCGCTATTATCACTAATCACCCCTAATTAGCCGTAATTAGTGAAAAGCAATGCAAATCACTCACCTTAGCCACAAATAGAACTTTAGATCTGAAACTCTACTGTTATGGCTCGAATTCCTATGCAACACAGCAGCTCCAAGTCTGATTTGATGTTGATTTGCCTTGATTTGGCGTAGATCTTCTTAATTAGTGATTAGAAGGTGATTTGGGATGATTTTAGAAGGTTGAGGCCATTATTAGGGTTAGAGAAATGTTTAGGCTGCTGAGAAAATGAAATAAAATCATTTCCAAACTGATTTCAGCCTCCCCATAACCTTAATCCCGAAATGGGTTATGTGCCTAGCTGTTAATCACCCTAATTAGGCCTGGTTAAGTTGTTTTTCACCCTCTAACCTTATTTCAGCCAAATCTCCCAAAATATAAGCTCGTTTGGCTAATGTGACCACTCTACGGAAAGGTAAACCATCATTTAGATCTAATGGAAGTGGTTTCAGGTCAGGCGAAACAAGATTCACTAGGGGCAAAACGGTTATTTAAAAATCGACAAAAATCATGAATATGGAAAATGACCCCAATAGTCATTCCCCAAAGTTACACGACCATACGACCTCATATGAAAAAGAAATAAACATTCTACGATCCTTTGATAGTAGAATGCGGGTCGTTACACTCTCTTCCCCTTAAGAAATTTCTCCCCCGAAATTCCCTAACTAAGAAAACAACAATCGGTCCCGCATTCCTATCAACCATTTACAAACAACCAAACATACGTAACAACATAACAAGCCTATCCTAGAATGCAGTTTACTAACAAGGGGATAACTAAATGGTCATTAAAATCTTACCAAGTAAAGAGTTCTGGATACAACTTCCTTATTCTCTCTTCTGTTTCCCATGTACAGTCATTCTCGTTATCACCGCCACTGGACCTTGACTAGTTGCACCGTCTTCCTTCGAAATTGCTTTGTATCGTACTCGACAATACGGATCGGCCTGCGGTTCCTAACCGCCTCGGGTTCTACATCGATGTCATCCAACTGATCCGGTGAAATAGTCATATCTGGGTCGTGTACGAACTTCCTTAACTGGGAAACTTGAAATACATTGTGAACACCCGCCATCTTGTCAGGTAATCCAACCTTATATGCTAAATTCCCAACTTGTTCGAGAACTGGGAATGGATCAACAAACCTTGGTGCTAGCTTGCCTCTCCTACCAAATCGAATCACGCTCTTTAACGGAGAAATTTTGACAAACACCAAGTCGCCAACGGAGAATTTTAATTCCCTTCGTCTCTTATCAGCATAACTCTTCTGCCTATCTTGGGTAGCCTTCATTCGCTGTTGGATATCCTTGATCTTATCTGAGGTTTCTCTTATCACATTCGGTCCAAGTACAAATTTCTCACCAGTTTCTAACCAACATGATGGTGAGTTGCATGGTTTTCCGTATAAAGCTTCAAATGGAGCCATACCGATACTGGACTGATAACTATTATTGTATGCGAATTCAACCAGTTGCAAATGGTCATCCCATGACCCTCCAAAATCTAATATGCAAGCTCTCAAGAGATCTTCCAATATATGATTCACTCTCTCCGTCTGACCGTCGGTTTGAGGATGGTATGCGGTACTGAGATGTAATTCTGATCCTAAAGCCTCTTGTAAGCTCTTCCATAATCCACTAGTAAACAACGGATCTCGGTCACTTACAATGCCTTTGGATACTCCATGAAATCTCACTACGCACTTCATATACAGTTCTGCTAACTTAGTTGTTGTTCTATTCGACTTGACGGATATAAACCTTGCATTCTTGGTCAATCGGTCCATAATCACCCAAATGCTATCATGGCCTGATCTAGTCCTTGGTAACCCATCAATGAAATCCACTGCGACTTGTTCCCGTTTCCATTCTGGAATTTCCAATGGTTGTAGCAAACCACTAGGCTTCTTTTGCTCGGCTTTAACTAGCTGGCAATTCATGCATTTGGATATAAACTTCCCAACGTCTCTTTTCATCCCTTCCCAGTAGTAGGTCTGCTTCATGTCCTGATACATTTTGTTACCACCGGGATGTATAGTCATTTTTGAGTGATGACATTCTCTAAGTACTTCATCTCTCAATCCATTGACATTGGGTACAACTATCTCACATTCTTTCTAAGCAATCCTTCTCGATCAAGCCCATACTTGTTCGTCTCCTCGTCGATTCCCATTTCTAACTTGGAGATGATTTCTAGTAGATTAGGATTGTCCCTCTAACTGGAACCAATTCGCTCAATCAAAGTGGGTCTGATCGTCAAACTCGCTAACATTTATGGATCCAATTTGCACTTTGGTCTGAAATCATACCCAGCGATATACGCCAGTTGCTTCCATTCCAGAAACATAGCCCCTAAACTGGCATGTCTCATACTCAATGCATCAGCTACCACATTGCCCTTTCCTAGTGTATATGCGACATCGAAATCATAGGAAGCCAAGAATTCTAACCATCTTTGTTGTCGGAGATTTAGATCCTTCTGAGAGAAGAGATACTTTAACGGCTTATAATCGGTAAACAACTCGAATCTTTCTCCCAAGAGATACTGTCTCCACATCTTCAATGTGAATACGATCACTGCCAATTCCAAATCGTGGGTAGGATATCTTTTCTCATGCGGTTTCAGTTGCCGACTAGCATAAGCTACAACCCTACCTCCTTGCATCAATACAACACCTAGTCCGGTACCACATGCATCCGTGTATACCGTCATCTCTTCGTTCCCCTTGGGAATAACTAACACTGGTGCACACGTCAACTTTTCCTTTAGACTCTTAAATGCATTCCCGCACCTTTCGTCCCAGACGAAAGCTTGATTCTTTTGGTCAACTGAGTTAACGACGCTGCCATCTTGGAGAAGTCTTGGATAAAGTTACGATAATATATAGTTAATCCCAAGAAACTTCTTACGTCTATTGCATTCTTGGGCGTAGACCAATCTTGTACCGTAGCCACCTTCGCAAGGTCCATGGCAATACCATTCTCTGAAACAACATGGCCTAAGAATCTCACTTCCCTCCTGCAGAAGTGACACTTAGAAAACTTCGCTTTCAATTGGTGTTTTCTCAACACCTCCATCACTACTCTCAAATGTTCCTTGTGTTCTTCCTCTGTCCTTGAATAAACAAGTTTATCGTCCATGAACACAAGAACAAACTTATTCAATTGATCTCGGAATACTTTATTCATAAGATCCACAAAATATGCTGGTGCATTGGTCAACCCGAATGGCATGATAAACCACTAATAGAATCCAGACGGCGTCCGAAATGTCATTTTAGGAATACCCTCAGTTGCTACTCGGAGCTGATGAAATCCTGTCGCAAGGTCCAACTGGGAGAACACTCTTGCTCCTTCCAGTTAATCAAACAAATCATCAAGTGGAAGATGATACTTATTCTTTCTAGCCACCTTATTCAACTAGCGATAGTCCACACACAAACGAAGGGAGCCATCTGCTTAGTGGCAAATATAACTGGTGCTCCCCACTCAGAAACACTTCCTTTGATAAATTCCTTCTTTAAAAGGTCGCTTACTTGCACCCCGAGCTCTCGCTGCTCCCTTGGTGTCATACGACGAAGTGGTATCACTATAGGTTTGGCATCTTTCGCTAAGTCAATACGGAACTAAATCTCTTGGTGTGGTGGAAGTCCGATCACTTCCTCGAAGATATCCGGATACTGGCCAGCAATGGGAACCCCTGATAACTCGTCTTGCGGGATGTCAAGGGAATTTAGAAAACTAGCCATCACCTCATCACTAGGTAGGCCACCAAACACTACCCTCCGCCCATCATCCGCCCTAATAGTCACCGAAAATCCCTCACAGTCTACCACCACCCCGTACCTTTGGAGCCAATCGACTCCCAAAATAATGCCAAACCCAGTAAAGCCCAAAACGAAGAAAACATACATCCATGACTCGATAAGACCAAATTTCGACAAATCATACGAAGGCTAGTCGAACCACCAATCGGGTTCATCACCACTAAAGGTTTATCGACTATCTCGGGTTCCTGTTCCAACTTATCTACCAGGTCACTAGATATGAAGGAACGAGAAGCCCCAGTATCAAACAGTACGTGAACAGGAACGTCATAAATAGAAAGCATACCTTGAATGACGACATTCTTTCCTTTCTCCATCGCAGTTGGGGCATTTGACGAAGAAGGAACAACATTAATAGTATATGCTTTAACAATCTGCTTCTCTTTAGGTGGTTGTGGACACTTATCCTTTTAATGTCCCACTTGGCCACAATTGAAGCCCTTTCTGCCCGCTGGCTTTGCTTGACATTCTTTGGCATAGTGGCCCTTCTTGCCACAGCTAAAGCACTCAGCATCTTTCTTATCTTTCTTTTTCTGACCATCCTTGGTCTGACTCTGCTTCTTTTATTCTGAGAATTATTCTTTCCTCTATCGCTTACCTACGGCTTTGGCCCCTCTGCAGATGTAACAGCGACTTCAGTCTTGGGCTTAGGATAAATGCTCTCTGATCTCAATGCTTTCCCAACAATCAATTTAAAAGTTTCATCAATAAGGTTAATAAGCCTTTCTCCCAAGTACTGATCTAAACCAGTTATGAACTTCACGTTCTTCTTCTCGGCAGTATCGATAAGAGATAATCCATACTTCGATAAAGTATCGAATTTAGCAATATACTCCGAGACTGCCCTACCATTCTGTTTAAGCTCCAAGAACTTCCTAAACAACTCTGCCTTTTGGGCAGCTGGGATAAACTTATCACCGAATCGGGTCTTAAACTGATCCCAAGTAGCTGGATCCTCAGGGGTAGCTGCCTTAATAGCGTTCCGCCAATTCATAGCCCGTCCTTGCAGTTGACGGGATGCTAGCTTCCTCTTCATCGCGTCTTCGATTCCCAGATCCTCAAAGATGCGCTCACAGCTATCAAGCCAATACTGAACTTCTATAGCCGATTCTGTTCCGTGGAACAATTTCCCACCAAGACTGGTGTAGTCCTTACAGAGCTTGGCGAAATCGGCCCTAGGCGCCTGCACCGCTACACTACCATTTGCAGCATTAGGAGCTGCCCTCTGAACATCCCTAAGCATCTTTCTCATGAAGTCAGTGAACATCGTCCTCATATCAGGAGCTTTCCTATTATTAGCTTCTGAACTAGTATTCCTCGTATATCGGCTCATCGTTCAATCTATAAGGAGAAAACGATTAACCATCTCTTCAGTGATGCCAGTGCAGTGCGACTTCGTCCTTAGATATGCTAATAGTGTGTGTGTGTGTGTATATATATATCTTTAGAAAACCAAAATATCACAAATACACGCTCTCATATATGTACTATCTCTCCCTGATGTCTTTCCCTAGGTTACCAACGCAACCTAGAGCCCTGATACCAAGTGTGACGACCTGCCCCGCACCAGCTGACAATTCTAATGAAACGCGCTATACCGATGCCTAACCGGCATAGCACGGTCATCAAAAGAAAGGAAAAAGGAAGGGATTTTAAACTATGTATCATCAAAGAACCCGTAGTATATCTCACAGCGCACGGAACAAAATATAATAATAACATAGCTTGGTATAAAACAGGCGAGACAGTGCATAAGCTGAAAACTGAACCATCATAGCAGCGGAAAATTCAAAATACAGCTTATGATCCAAACCACCATTATTACAACTTTTTAAGACTGTCTCTAAAGCAAAATAGGAAGATACACTACTAATGCCCAAAGTAGTGACCAATCATAACATAGGGACAATATATGGAAATGATATGTGTAAGCCTCATGCTCGTCTCCGGACAGCTACTCGTGCATAACCAGCTAACCTGTCTCTAGTCTTCTTGTTTAGGAGCACCCAGAGTAATAAGAAGAGACATAAAACTCTGGGTCAGACAAAAGTCTGGTATGAGCGATAAGCAGCAAAAACAGAACAATAAAAGGTATACATAACCATATCTGAACCTGGACCTGCAACCAAAGAGTTAGCACAACAAGATGTACAATACTCTAAGGTGACACTAACACGTGGTGTGAAAATAATGGGGAGGGGGTGTGCATGTCAAGGTAATAGAAAACATCAAACATAGCAATCATTCTCACATCTCTCACTCAGTGCGTAAAGTATACGATATCCACCACTTTGATCACCCAATTATTTGTTACGATCACTCTGCCCCATGGAGTCATGACGGCTCAACTGCACTAATCCGGAACCACTAATACTTTGCTGTGTCCACTCTGCCCCATGGAGTCATGACAACTCCACTGCACTGGCTCGTAGCCCTGCTACGATCACTTTGCCCCATGGAGTTATGACAACTCCACTGCACTTATCCATAGCCAATATCTGTCTCTCAATTGTGAGTCAAAGCTATAGACATTGATAACCCCTTTGCACACGTCCTGCAGCAAAGTCCAACTCACGAAGTTAACTCGTTGGTTCCCATCTGGATCTTGAGTAATAACTTCCCATTTGGACTTCCTTTGCATTTTGAGTTTTAGTCAAATTGGAGTTGGTCTTCAAAAGAGTCATCGTGTATAAGTAGAAGCAAATCAGGTTCGGTTCGGCCATCCGGTTCAGTTCGGTATATGGTGTCCACGTCTCTTCCTTTGGTTCGGTGCTTCACTCCACTTCGGTTCGGTTCGGTGTCCCTTCGCCTCCAAATACGGGTTCGGTTCGGGATTCTCCCTCAGTTCGGTTTGGTGCTTCTGCTTGGATTCGGTTCGGTTCTCTAGTTCTCCAGTTAGTCCGATCTGATCCCATGCCAAGCTCCAGTCCGATTCCAACTCCAACTCAATGCAAGTGGCCTTCCTTTTTTCCATACTTTTTTCATGCTGCTGAATATGCCACCGCTCCGTTCCAGTCCATCCGATCTGATCCCCTCCACCGATCCGATCCGGATCTCTACACCATTTCCAACAAGCTTATATCGTCCATTCTCGCCATAAACGACGTTTTCAACCATTTTAACTTTACTAAACAATCATAAAACATTCTAAATAGTAGTAGCAACATATAGGATCAATCAACAAGGTCAAAACATCAAACATATAGGTTATTTTAAATCAAACATACCCAAAACCCATGGTTTTCTCCTTAATCATGTTTAACCATATCTAATTATAGCATTAACAAAACATATCCAAGCCCTAAAATAATATTTAAGAAATTTACAAATTTTTTCCAAATCTTTTTGAGCTAAAATTTCGCTAATTATCACTAATCACCCCCAATTAGCCGTAATTAGTGAAAAGCAATGCAAATCACTCACCTTAGCCACAAATAAAACTTCAAATCTGAAACTCTACTGTTGTGGGTCGAATTCCTTTGCAACACAGTAGCTCCAACTCTGATTTGGTGTTGATTTGCGTTCATTCGGCGTAGATCTTCTTAATTAGTGATTAGAAGGTGATTTGGGATGATTTTAGAAGGTGGAGGCCATTGTTAAGGTTAGAGAATGTTTTAGGTGGCTGAGAAACTGAAATAGAATCGTTTCCTAACTGATATCAGCCTCCCCATAACTCTAATCCCGAAATGGGTTTTGGGCCTAGCTGTTAATCACCCCAATTAGGCCCGATTAAGCTGTTTTCACCTTCCATACCTTATTTCAGTCATATCTCCCAAACAGTAAGTCCGTTTGGCTAATGTGACCACTCTACAGAAAGGTAAACCATCATCCGGATCTAATAAAAGTGGTTTCAGGTCAAAGATCCTTACCATTCAAAAGTTATAGGAGAAACAAGATTCGCCAGGGGAAAAACGGTCATTTAAAAATCGGAAAAAATCGTGAACACGGAAAATGACCCCAATAGTCGTTCCCCAAAGTACACGACCATACGACCTCATAAGAAAAAGAAATAAACATTCTACGATCCTTCGATATGTAGAATGCGGGTCATTACAAGAAAAGGCAAAGAAAAAGAAAGATGACCGGGATGCCAACAAGTGAGGCGAGGAAGCATTCAAAAATATCAAGGCGGAAGTGGAAGCGTAGCTCAAAGCTAAGAAGCTAGCCGATCAGAAGGCCGCCAAAGATGCTTAGAAGAGGGCAAAGTTGGAGGCCAAGAAGGCCCAGGGAGAAACCGTGGTTGTGCTGGCCCTTGCCACTGATACCACTCCTAGACTGTTGCAATGAATTCCCCAGGGGAGATCACAGTGATTACAAGCAGCGAGGATGACGAGGGAAAGCGTACATCAGTGTCCCATGGTCTATCATCCAGGTGAAGGGCAGAGAAGGGAAAGGCGGAAGTGGCACTGGAAGGAAGAGGATCATAACAGGTGGTGACTCACCTAGTGTTGAATCTGTCCAAAAAAAGAAAAGGAAGAAGAAGAATAAGGATGAGACATCTTAGTGATCGCCCTAGATGTTTTGGTTACATAGGTTGATAATATATGCGAGTACGACCCTCGCTTTTGGATTTTGGAGGCATGGTGTGGTTTTCACGTACACCATGTCATTAGAAAGAAAGATATTTAGATATGTAGTTTGCTTTTTGGTATGTGAATGAAAGTGATAGTTAACTTTTCTTACATCGCATTTTACGTTATGTTTTCAAATGTTCGCCTTACGTTTTCTAGTTTCATGTACTTGTGCAAGCGTACTTGTCGTTACACTTAAGCAAACGTGATTGGAGACTCCACCCTGGGGGTGCCCCAGTTGTACGGAGGCCGTGTATTGGCTCCGTTCTGAGTTTTCCTTTGGTTAAGTGTCCCGACTCGCATGGAGTTCAGGTTTGGTTCCCTCTCTCTTAGACCTCCTAGAGGTCGTTAATCCTTAGTCGTGAGATGGCATGGACATCGTGGATTCATCTTCTAGACTCTCCCATCGTTTCGTTCGGGTTAGAGTTCGTAGGCGTCGTTGATTCGCCAAATGGTGCCCAGACCTAGACCCGGTGGGTCGAATGGAGCCGTAGGAGTGGTTGATATCACACTTATTGGTTAATGGGTTGTCCCCTGAGTCTGGAGACTTGGGAACAGAACGATTTGTACTCAACCTTGTCATTGATTCAAGATTCGAGTGGAGTTATTTATACTCGGTCTCATCGTTGATTTGAGACTCGAGTTTTGTTATTTAGACTCAATTTTTTCATTGATTCGAGACTCGAGTGATATTACTTATACTCAGTCTCGTCATTGATTCGATACTCGAGTGGTGTTATTTATACTCGGTCTCGTCGTTGATTTGAGACTCGAGTGGTGTTGTTTATGCTCGGTATCGTCCTTGATTCGAGACTCGAGTGGCGGAACAGATCACGTGCTCGGTGTGCCGATCCGATGTTGTGCATTGTGTGTGCAAGCTAGTTATGACGATCAATCAAACATACCATGTAGAAAGTAAACACATTAAGAGCACAGAGAACTGAACACTATCTTTACGAATAACTTTGGTAGTAACAGCCTTTACAATGCCTTGAATTTAAAGAAAACAAAATATTGTTGGAAAGAAGAAAATATGTACACTAAGTTATGTGAAGTAGCGGCGAATATGTTCACTGTTCCATGCCCTCGGGAGTTCAGCGCCATCGACAATTGCCAGCTTGAAGGTTCCATCTCCAAGCCTCCTTTGTATGACGTACGGACCCTCCCAACGAGGACTGAAGCCAATCGATGTGGGAAGGATCCGTTTCAGGACAAGGTCGGACTTTAGAATTAAAGTATCGGGCGACTCATTGGCACTGAGCGGCAGTTCTAAGTTCAGCTTCATTCATTTTTTCTTCGAGCAAGTCGAGTGAATTTAGGAGCAAGTCTTGGTTGGTCTTCGGATCATAATAAGTAACTCGATGAGATTGAAGCTTTAGCACAATGGGAATGACGACTTCGGATCCATAGGCGAGAGCGAAGGGAGTGTGACCTGTCCTTGACTTGTGGGTGGTCCGGTAGGCCCATAAGGCCAGAGGGAGCTCGTCTGCCCATAAGCCTTAGGCTTTTTTCAGCTTCTTGATGATGGACTTGATCACTTAGTTGACAGCCTCGACCTGCCTATTGCCTTGAGGGTGATTCACTGCTGAGAATCTCTTTTCGATATTGTGAAGTCGGCAAAAAGTCGTGAACTTAGCGCACTTGAACTGGGTCCCATTGTCAGAGATGATGGCTTGGGGACTCCATATCGAGTAATGATACTACAACGATGGCGTAGTGTGCCCTACCCCTGGCCATCGGAAGAGTTCTGATGATATCTATCCCCCACATGGCGAACAGGAAAGGACTGATCATTTGTGTTAGCTGGGTATGCGGGGTTCTTAGAATCTTTGAAAATCTGTAGCATCTGGCACACTTGCAGGCATAGTCCGTGGCATCTTGATCGAGTGTCGGCCAGAGCTAATCGCATCTGAGAAACTTTTTCGTTGGAGTTTTCCCCTGGTGTGGTCGCCGCATTCGCCTTCTTGTGTATCTAGCAGCAGGTGGTTTGCATCATTGTGGGATATAAACCATAGTAATGGAATAGAGAATCCCCTTTAATATAGCACTCCATCTAGGATGATGTAGCGAGATGATGTGCAGGCGAGTGCTCATCTGTCTTTCTAGCGCTCGAGGAGGATTCGATGTTGCAAGAAGTTTCTGATTGGTGTCATCCAAGACTCAGGCTCAGATTCGGTCTCCGTCATCGCTACCAAATCAGTCTGCATCTGATCGATGCTTGGAGAGTCGAGTACTTTGAAGGGGACAAGTCCTATAAGTTGCGCATCCTCAGAGCTTGTCAGTTTGGAAAATGAGTCATCTTTCTCGTTTTGTTCTTCAGGAATATGTGTGATGATGTAGTGGTCGAAGTTGGCGATTTGTTCGTGAACCCGAGCAAGGTAGGGAGCAGTTCGTGACCCCTTGGCTTGGTATTCTCCTTGTACCTGACGTACGATGAGCTGTGAGTTGGAGTAAATCTGGATAGCCTTGATGTTAAGTTCGATTGCTGTAATGACCCAGAAAATCTGAACCAATTTAAAAATTTTAAATTGGCTAAAATAATGGATTTTAAATATTTAAAATAAATATTTTAAATAATAGCAAAGAAAACTGAGTTTGAATCGACGATTGAAAACGAATATAATTAATTATAATTATAAACAAGGCCTGGAATGGCGCTGTAGTTTCAAAAATTGAATTCAAACTTTGTCGGACTGTACCGGGTGCAAAACAAAACGGATTTGAGCGAAACCAAAAATATTTAAATCTGTTAGTGAGTACCTTTCTAACGAATCTGAAAAATTGAATTTTCATAGAGGAAAGCAAAAGTTATGGCCAAATGGATTTTCAGAAAGGTCGCTATGGAATTTATATAGCCCGTGAAATTGGCCTTTTTGCATACGACCTCGGAATTTGACGAAACCACTTTTGTTGGATCCGAGATGTGAAGTTATTGCTAGGTTTCAAATTTTATAATTTTTGAAGCTAGTATGTGAGCGTGGCAAAGGAAAACGTGTTTTGGTCAATTATAGTTAAATTGGATCGACCAGAAATGGGCCTTTTTGCAAACGGTCTCAGAATTTGACGAAACTAGTTTTGTTGGGACCGTATCGTCAAAACATAACCAGGTTTATTTTTCTGGAATTTTTCGAATCAGTTTGTGGCCCTGGCAAATTGAAATGTACGTTCAAATTAAATATTGAATGTTATATATTTTAAATAGAAGGAAAACTGATTGAAACAATCGAATGGGCCTACGAAAGATATCCCATTGTGTTTGGAATGGGGGTAAAACGCTAGGGACGACAGTCGTTGGGTTTGAGTAGGCGTTCGTGAGGGAAGGGGGGTATTTTCGAAATTTAAAAAAATATAAATATAAAGAAAATCCCTCATTGGCCATCACCCTCTCTCTCTTCCCCGATGCCCTCGAAATCAACGGCGGCTTCCCTTCAGTTCTCCGTGCCTCGATTTCTCGTCATCCACGCATCAGAACCCACTGCTCCTTTGAAGAATTTTGAAGCCCTTCCCTCGCTCTTCAAATCCATATAAGTTTGACCCCCGATAGTTGAGTGGTTCTCGCGTTCTGGGCCCACGAAGTGCCGCTGTTCGCCATCAAATTGCTCTCTCTGGCCGCCGTCGAATCCAGTCTAGGTGGGTGGCGCGTGAAGCTTACTCGGAGGTCGACAGGGTGGTGAAGTCTGATCGGAGCGAAGCGGAGTAGTTTGATCGAAAAGATCAACCCTAGTTTTGAACGTTTATCGTGAGGTACGGCTGATTAATTATATAAACTATTTAATAGCAGTTCTAAGCGCTACGGTTTTTGATTTCACTATAAAAATCATATCTCTTTCGTTTCTTAACGAAATTCAGTAAAACAAGAGACAGTGGACTCGTGTGGACGTCCTCTACATTCTAGAAGAGACCGCATATTTTTCTGAGCCTTCTGCTATTTTTGGTGGAGTGGAACCCAATGTGAGATTTCTAATTTATAAACGATATAGAAAACGATGATGTGTAAATTATATAGTCGATGTATGAGTTATATAAGCGTTGTACACCTCATGTATAAGCGTTGTATAAGTTGTACGTTCGATGTATAAGTTATATATGCGTTGTAAAAATTATATATATGTTGAAATAGAAGTGAATTGCTATATATAAATATATATATACGCCCCTCGTCCACAAACCATGGACGATATTTATTGGTTGTGATTGGTGTGAAAATTGATTGATAGCGAATGGTTGATTGGAATTGTTTGTGGTTGATATTGATTGATTGTGGTTGAAAAATACCCATTTGTGGTTGAGAAGTATTTGGTTGAAACCACATAGGATTAGTTTGTGGAAATGAAATAAATATATACATGCCGCCTGCGTGCGAACTAGATGCATGATCCCCATTGTCAAAAACCGCGAGGTTTTAAGGTAGGGCGAGGAGCCGTACTAGGGACGGTCCCAGTTTTAACTACCCTGCCGTTATGCTGTCGAAATTTTGAAAAATATTCATGTGTTTGAAATATTTTCATTGGTTGAAACTATATTTATTCGTTGAATAGAAAACCTTCATGTGTTGAGTCGATATTCATTCGTTGGATAGAAATTCATGTGTTGAATGGTATTCGTGTTTTAAAATATAAAAATCACATTTTTGTCTATATATATAAACTATATAAAACCTTCATGTGTTGAATCGATATTCATTCGTTGAATTGAAATTCATGTGTTGAATGGTATTCATGTTTTAAAATATAAAAATCACATTTTTATCTATATATATAAACTATAGAAAACCTTCATGTGTTGAATCGATATTCATTCGTTGAATTGAAATTCATGTGTTGAATGGTATTCGTGTTTTAAATATAAAAATCACATTTTTATCTATATATATAAACTATAGAAAACCTTCGTGTGTTGAATCGATATTCATTCGTTGAATTGAAATTCATGTGTTGAATGGTATTCGTGTTTTAAATATAAAAATTACCTTTTTATCTATTTATATAAACTGTAGAAAACCTTCATGTGTTGAATCGATATTCATTCGTTGAATTGAAATTCATGTGTTGAATGGTATTCATATTTTGAAATAAATTGTTTTATAATAAAAATCACATTTTTATTACCTATATTAACTATATAAAATAATATAGTTTTGAAATGAATTATTTTACAATAAAAATCACATTTTTATTATATACATGAATTGTTAAAAATAGTGAAATGTTGAAATAGAAGACAGTTAGATAAAAATATCATTTTTATCAAAAGTACGAAAAGGATATAGTTTTGAAATCGAAGAATCGATATATATATATATATTTAAATAGAATTGAAATATATCGAATAGCGACGCTGCAGTTCGTATTTTGAAACCGTGATTTCAAACGATTAGTACGGGAGATCCGACCATCGGATTTTCCTGAAATCACAACCGTTGGGTTCGCTTTGGAAATATCTTTCCAACGGCACCAACTTTGTAAAAATCCAACGGTTGGATTGTCTGGAATGTTTAATTCAAATCTGAAGAAAAACAGCGCCAGAATCGATTATATTTATATTTATATATATATATATAATTATATTTAATCGAATAACGATGCTGCAGTTCGTATTTTGAAATCGAAACTTCAAACGATTATACCGGGAGATCCGACCGTCGGAATTTCCCGAAATTGGAACCGTTGGATTCGTTTTGAAAAGATCTTTCTAATGATGTAAATTTTGTGAAGATCCAACGGTTAGATTTTCAGATATGTGTAAATCAAATCTGAAGAAAAACAGCGCCACGGCCGCGTTATGGCCCGAAGCGTCGTTTTGAATAAATTGGCTATTTTAAAATAAATAAAAATAGAGATAAATCGTTATAAAATTTTATAAACGATATGGATGTGAGATTAAGAAAATAACTGAAGGTTGGATAAGTCGAATGGTTTCCTGGGTGTTGATCTGATGTTGGTTTCGGCCTCCGGGGTTAATATTTGGGAAATCGTTCTCTTACTAATTGACGGTTAGTGACTAATGAATTGAAATGATGCGCATGTATGTCAGTGTTGCACTTGTTTATTATATACGCGAGTTTCTCAGAAAGACCGGGTTTATCCCATTCTGAATAACTGAATCGACGATAAGAAGTCGAAGATGAAGACGGGGGTTGAAGACCGATCTTCACCTCGTTTGGATGGTAACTGAGGTCCTGATTGGGAGGCATCCCGAAATATGGATAATTAGTGGTGATCGTCCAGACGTACATGGGAATCGATGAATATACGAGGTATTTAGTGCCTCCGGTTTCATTCAGACCCAGAACGGACTTGTAAATGGACTGTGTGTCTGACATTGGATTTTATTCTGTGTTGATTGATCTCTATTGAATATACATTTGTTTGGCGGCGGAGAATTTATTCTTTTTCTTAACGCCCTTCTCTGAAACGCACGAGCTCAGAGGTTGTATATCGATGGACATCAGTCGCATGGCATGAATTGCTAGTGTGGCATGCCTAAGTGGCAAATGATCAGGTCTTCTGTTGAAAAGCAAAGTCTTGTGGTGATGATCAAAGCACCGCCTGTGGGGCGTAGCTTTGTGTATAACGTGAATTCGCGAGCCTCACATCCCGGTATGAACCAAAAACGGGAGAAGGACCTCAGGGAGGGCATGTGTTTCTTCCTAGCTAGAAGTTGTGTCGGTGTTTTTACACGGCCTGACATTTTACTTATGTGGATGATGGATAGCGAGGCGCCTCAGATATATCGGTCGATCCGGGACCGATGGAGCCATTCGTTGGCTCGTTTACGCCCCATAGGGCGGGGAAACGCATTGTTCAGGAATTTTAATCCACATCGGTGGACCGGCCCTGTCGCTCCAAGGGGCAGTTGCGGCTGTTCCTGAGGCTCGGGCTAGGCAGTCTCGAATTCGGTAAGGACTATCTTTTGCCTTGGTTCAGGACGGAAATCCAATTTCCAAATACGACATCGTGCGGTTTTGATTGTATATATATATGGCGACATGATATATGGTACCCATGCCATCTATGATTGATAGTTATGATTCGAAATTGTTTTTGAAACATATAAACACTAGTAATAATATAAATTGCTTTTGTTTTATTCGTATCAACCATATTTTGGCCATTATAAGGTAAAACTCTATCCTCCGGTTTGCGCTGCATTGTGTGATGGGAACTGAGTCTTATAATGGCTTCATTTTTATAAAAAAGCATTGCGATGTCTAAAAGAATGATTTGTTTTAAAGCACTGGCGATCCGATGGAGTAAACCCGTTCCAAGAAAGTGGCATGGTCCTGTGATTAGCCATATTATAAATGTGTAGAGTAGATTTCTCATACCAGTCCCATGACTGACTCGTAGTTTGTTTCACTTTCAAACTTGGGTGCCCCTTTTTCTACACGGGCAGCCTTGTATTCAGGTTTAGCTGGTTCTTTCTGGATAGCTGGAGCTGAAGATGGATTCTATCATTTTTCTCTTTTTATGTTGTTCAGCTCCTATTGTACATTATGTTTGTTTTCCGCTGTAGACATTTATGTATATCTGAACTGTATTTGTACTAAGTATGATCCTGTATACTATGTAACTCTGATGATTACTCTTATCCAGTATATTCTACTGTTCATTATCTGGTGTATTTATTTATTTATGTTCTGCTATTATCTGTTTATGTGTTATATTCCAAAGATAACCCTTGTCTCCGTCTGTACGAGAAATGGGGTCGTCACAACGTGCTATCAGAGCTTTGGTTAAGCTTAGTTCTGGAATATAACATATTAACGAACTCGTCAAAAATAGAACCAGGAGTGTTCTAGGACGGGTGACTCTATACAGATAGGATCAATAATATCCTAGTATGAGTAAAGCAGAATGAAATTACACCTCGATAGACACACTTACATTTGAAGTATTTGTTTCTATGTTTTAAAATATCTTTTCTGTGACCTGACACTTGATCTGCTATTTGCAGAAGTACTAGAAAATGAGTGTCAGAAACAGAAGGAATGCAGAACCGGATATTGAGGCCCTGTTAATCAAATATCGAAATATGGGTGGAATACCGTTCTCTGGTGAATAATCTATTATGAAGACACAGGCTTGGATTCGCTCTGCTGAGAAAATCTTTGATGGTTTAAAGCTGAGGGATGACCAAAAAAGATTACTGGCCTCCTGGGCACTCAAAGACGAAGCTTTGTTCAGGTGGGATTCGTTATAGAGAATAATCCAGAAGGTGATATCACCTGGGACAGATTCAAAGTGATTTTCCTGGAAAGATTTACTCCTCCAGAAGCGATCGAGCGACTATGTGATGAATTTTCTTATTTGATACAAGGAGATATGACCGTTCCTGAATATCATAAGAAATTCAACGAACTCTCTCATTTTGCCCCTCATCTAATTCAAAATCCGAAGAGGAAGAATTTGAGATTTATCAACGGGCTTCAAAGAAAATATCAGAACAGTGTAATGAGGAATGTGAAGCTTCCTTTCTCTGAAATGATATACATGGCTTACCAGTACGAAGATCTAGACAAGAAGGGTATGTTACAGTACGAAGAAGGAGTCAGCTCTAGTAATAAAATTGAGTCTGAAACTGATCGTCCTGAGGCCAGTACAATGTCTGAGGTCAGCAAGGAGCCCAAAGTCAATCGAAAAAGGGCCAGACCTGAGGAAGAATCAGTAATGACCGCCATATGCCTAAACTGCAATCAAAAAGGTCATCTGTCCAGGAAATGTAAGTCCTTGAAAATGCAGAGGAAGGAGGGATCTAAAACAAAGAACAAGGTTAAAGAAAATAGAAAATGCAATCTTTGGCATCAGGTGGGTCACGTAAAGCAAGACTGCCCGCTGTTCATAAAACCTGAAGCGGTACAAGTAAATGAAGTGGCAGAAGTGCCTACAACTTCGTCTGCTCGGGAAAGGTCTGATGTTTTAGAAGGCACGCTCAATGTCAAGAACGTTCCAGTTAAAGTACTGTTTGACACAGGCGCGTCACGAAGCTTTATTGCAAAGAGTGCAGTCAAGAAGTTGGATTTGAAATTGAAAAAGCTCAAAGAACCAATGACTGTCCAAAATCCCGTTGGGGGTTCCATCAATCTCAGTTGGGTTTGTGCAGTACCTGTCTCTTTTTCCTGCTATAAATTCCCTACTATCTCTATCGTCATGAATTTTAATGAATTCGATCTTATTCCGGGATTGGATTGGTTAACCAAATATGAGGCAGAGGTTAGATGCGCCGAGAGAGTTGTTAAGGCAAAGGCCCAATTGGGGAATTATATAACCATACCATGTGATGGCCCGACTTCAAATAGAAAGGACTTCTGGACAGCTTTGGATGTTTCTTCAGCTCAAATAGAAAATATCCCTGAAGTCACAGAGAATATTCCTGACCTCATCAAAGACATTCTTGTCGTCAAGAACTATGCGGATGTGTTCGAAGAAGTTGTTCGCTTGCCTCCGCAGAGAGAAATAGATTTCAAGATCGCTTTGATTCCAAATGCAGGGCCGGTAGTTCACGCTATTCGAAGAATGTCCTTGAAAGAGAAAGAAGAATTTGACAATCAAACACGACAGCTAGTATGGAAGGGTCTAATCAGGCCCAGTTTCTCTGATTGGGGAGCAGCAGTGGTGTTCGTCCCAAAATCTGACGGTACTCTACGGCTATGTGTGGATTATCGTGATTTGAACAAGCAGATGATAAAGAACAAATATCCATTGCCGCGGATCGATGATTTATTGGATCGTCTGAATGGAGCACAAGTATTTTCACGAATGGACCTAGCTACAGGCTTCCATCAACTTCGAATTGCCGAAGAGTGTGTTCCAATGACAGCATTCAGAGGTCCCGACTTATTCTACGAGTGGTTAGTAATGCCGTTCGGCTTATGTAACGCTCCAGCTTACTTCGTCGATCTGATGAATAGAGTGTTCAGAGGAGTTTTGAATAAATTTGTTCTGGTTTTCATTGACGATATTCTAATCTTCTCTAAATCAAAGGCCGAACATGAAAAGCATATGGAAAAGGTTCTAGAAATTCTGAGACGGAATGTATTGAAAGCCAAACTGTCCAAATGCATATTCTGGCAAGATGAAGTGAAATTTCTGGGCCACGTTGTATCGAAAGAAGGAATTGTTGTGGATCCAAGCAAAATCACAGCTATTCAGAATTGGAAACAGCCCAGTACCCCCACTGAAGTCCGCAGTTTTCTCGTATTGGCTAGCTATTACCGGAAGTTCGTTAAAAACTTTTCGAAGATATCTGGTCATTTAACGAAGCTTACGAAGAAGCACTCTAAATTCAAATGGACTCCAGAAAGTGAGGAGGCTTTTGAAGAGCTAAAGTTAAGATTAACGACTGCTCCAGTGTTAACCATCATCGATGGAAATCAGGATTTGAATGCTTCTAGAGAAGGCCTTGGCGCAGTGTTAATGCAAAGGGGTCAAGTGATTGCTTATGCTAGCCGTTAGCTGAAGCCACACGAGAAAAACTACGTAACTCATGATCTTGAGTTATTGGCTATAGTATTCGCCTTGAAAATCTGGAGACACTATCTTCTGGGTGAGAGATTTGAATTGTTTACATATCACCAGTCGTTAAAGTATCTGTTCACCCAGAAGGACTTGAATCTGAGGCAGCAACGTTGGCTGGAGTTTCTTGCAGCATATGACTTTGAAATTATATACACTCCAGGGAAAGCCAATGTCGTGGACGATGCGTTAAGCCGAAAGAATGAGATGATCGCCAGTTTTATTATCACGACTTCATTGATGGATAAAATATCTGCTCTTCAGAAGGATGATCACTTTATTCAGAAGATCAGAGGGATAATTCAGAAAGGCGAACCCTCGAGTTTTCAAGTTGATGATGAGGGGTTTCTAAGGCTGAAAGGTCGAATCTGTGTTCCTAACATTCCTGAGCTCCGAAAGGAAGTACTGGATGAATGCCACAAGTCAAAACTTAGTATCCATCCGGGAGTAAGCAAAATGTACAATGACATCAAACACACTTTTTGGTGGAAGTCGATGAAAAGGGACATTTCCTTATATGTTAGCCGATGCCCTACTTGCCAGCTAGTCAAAAGCGACCAACAGAAACTTGCTGGACTGTTACAACCGCTAGACGTTCCTGGTTGGAAGTGGGAACATATTTCAATGGACTTCATAGATGGTCTGCCAGAACCAGAAAAGGAAATGACAGTATTCGGGTGATCGTAGATCGCTTCACGAAGACCGCCCATTTCATACCTGTCAGATCAAACAGAACTGCTCAGAGTCTGGCGCAGATTTATTTCAAGGAAATAGTTAGACTACATGGAGTGCCACTCAGTATAGTCAGTGATAGAGACACAATATTCACTAGCAAATTCTGGGAGGCATTTCAAGTAGAGCTGGGAACAAAGCTGAATCTAAGCACCGCTTATCATCCTCAGACAGATGGTCAGACTGAGAGGGTGAATCATATTTTAGAAGATCTATTGCGGGCTTGTGTTCTAGATTTCGGTGGATCATGGGAAGACCATCTACATTTGGCTGAATTCTCTTATAACAACAGCTACCAGGCGAGTAATGTCACCATTCGAAGCATTATATGGTAGACCGTGCCGATCTCCTACTTGTTGGGTCGAACCCGGTAATAGACTCGTGCTGGGGCCAGATATGATCCGAGAAGCTGCCGACAAAGTCGACTTTATTAAGAAACGATTATTGGCCGCTCAAAGACGACAAAAGAGCTACGCCGATAGGAGAAGAAGAGATATATCATTTGCTGTTGGCGACTACGTGTATTTGAAAGTATCGCCGATGAGAGTAGTTATCCGGTTCGGTAAAACTGGAAAATTGGCGCCCAAATTCATTGGTCCGTTTCCTATTCTGGAACGGATCGGAACTCTCGCTTATAGGGTCAAATTGCCTGATTGGTTGCCTGGAGTGCATGATGTATTTCACATATCTCAACTTCGAAAGCACGTTCATGATCCAGACTTGATCGTGGAAGAAGCAGCTCAACAGGATATAGAAATTACTCCAGAACTAGCTGTGAGAAGGGAGCCGCTCAAGATCATAGGCAAAGAAACCAAGGAACTGAGGAACAAGAAGGTTCACTTAGTCAAAATGCAATGGAGTGGAGATCCACGAGATTGTACTTGGGAAACTGAGGAGAGCATTCAGAAACCCTATCCTAGATGCCGAGTGGATATCTCTGATTGACTCCGGTGCAAGGTACATTTACCATACTTTGCATTACCCATTAGTTCTCTACTCTGCTGTTATTTTCTTTTCATGGATGTGCACTTTTAACTCTATAGTCTGAATGATTTTAAAAGAATATAGGAATTGATTTGTATGACTTTGAAAAGTTAAAAACAATTTGATTGTTGTTTGTGTTGTGTGATTGTAGTTTTGATTAATTAAAGTTATTAAAACGATAGTTAATTAAATCAATAATAGGATAATGGTAGAATTTATTCGATTATATCGCACATTTAACTGATTAGAAAATAGATAGAAATATATACATGTGCATTATATATGTTTGAACAGGTAAATGGATAGCTGTTGAGTAAAGATTTTATTTGCGTGCCCGACAAATAGGTAAACCTTAATGAGTTGGATGCGAAATATTATTATATCAACTCCTGTGAATTCCATTGGATGCGGAGTGCTGGTTATTCTGTGTGAAATAATAAACATCGCCATAGGATAGTAACAATTAATTTTGAACTACACTACATGGCATACTTCTGGAAGATAGGCATACTTCATCATATACCACATAAGCATTTGGAGCTTGTGTGACGAGGTAGAAGATTTACCATACGAGCGAGAGGCTTGTATGGCGATGACTATATTTTACAGGTTGAACTGATGACTGATATGGACTATTTAAATTGTAACGATTAAATTGCCAGATTAATAAAAAACCCACACGGGTCTGGAGTTGACAATAATCACATCTCTCTAGTTATTAGATACGGCACATGGACTATTTATTTCCCACACGGGACGAGGTGACGAGGATTTATCCTCTGGAGCATTTAAAATACACACTCCCTCAGGCTTTGACAGGGTGACGAGAATTTATTCTCTGGAGTTATTATCAGTACACGCTCCCCTGTAAACACCAGAATATATCACTATAAATATGTGTATGCTTATTAGGATTTATTGGGTACCTAATACGGCCCAATAAATTTCCAAACCTCTCTCCGTACAAAGGAGGTTATGGCGAAATTTTTCGAAAATTCCGGGTGTTAGCCAAATTTTTGAAGAATTTGAAAATTCTCAAAAACTGAAAAGTTGGAGAATGGAAGCCAGATCGAACGTAGAGTTGATTAATCAAACCACTTTCGTCTTTGTTCCTTTTCGGGGACGAAAAGTTTTAAGTGGGGGAGATTGTAACGACCCAGAAAATCTGAACCAATTTAAAATTTTTAAATTGGCTAAAATAATGGATTTTAAATATTTAAAATAAATATTTTAAATAATAGCAAAGAAAACTGAGTTTGAATCGACGATTGAAAACGAATATAATTAATTATAATTATAAACAAGGCCTGGAATGGCGCTGCAGTTTCAAAAATTGAATTCAAACTTTGTCGGACTGTACCGGGTGCAAAACAAAACGGATTTGAGCGAAACCAAAAATATTTAAATCTGTTAGTGAGTACCTTTCTAACAAATCTGAAAAATCGAATTTTCATAGCGGAAAGCAAAAGTTATGGCCAAATGAATTTTCAGAAAGGTCGCTATGGAATTTATATAGCCCGTGAAATTGGCCATTTTGCATACGACCTCGAAATTCGACGAAACCACTTTTGTTGTATCCGAGATGTGAAGTTATTGCTAGGTTTCAAATTTTATAATTTTTGAAGCTAGTATGTGAGCGTGGCAAAGGAAAACGTGTTTTGGTCAATTACAATTAAATTGGATCGACCAGAAATGGGCCTTTTTGCAAACGGTCTCAGAATTCGACGAAACTAGTTTTGTTGGGACCGTATCGTCAAAACATAGCCAGATTTATTTTTCTGGAATTTTTCGAATCAATTTGTGGCCCTGGCAAATTGAAATGCACGTTCAAATTAAATATTGAATGTTATATATTTTAAATAGAAGGAAAACTGATTGAAACAGTCGAATGGACCTACGAAACATATCCCATTGTGTTCGGAATGGGGGTAAAACGCTGGGGACGACAGTCGTTGGGTTTGAATTGGCGCTCGTGTGGGAAGTGGGGTATTTTCGAAATTTAAAAAATATAAATATAAAGAAAATCCCTCATTGGCCATCACCCTCTCTCTCTTCCCCGATGCCCTCGAAATCAACGGCGGCTTCCCACCAGTTCTTCGTGCCTCGATTTCTCGTCATCCACGCATCAGAACCCACTGCTCCTTTGGAGAATTTTGAAGCCCTTCCCTCGCTCTTCAAATCCATATAAGTTTGACCCCCGATAGTTGAGTGGTTCTCGAGTTCTGGGCCCACGAAGTGCCGCCGTTCGCCATCGAATTGCTCTCTCTGGCCGCCGTCGAGTCCAGTCTAGGTGGGTGGCACGTGAAGCTTACTCGGAGGTCGACAGGTGGTGAAGTCTGATCGGAGCGAAGCGGAGTAGTTTGATCGAAAAGATCAGCCCTGGGTTTGAACGTTTATCGTGAGGTACGGCTGATTAATTATATGAACTATTTAAAAGCAGTTCTAAGCGCTACGGTTTTTGATTTCACTATAAAAATCTTATCTTTTTCGTTTCTTAACGAAATTCAGTGAAACAAAAGACAGTGGACTCGTGTGGACGTCCTCTACATTCTAGAAGAGACCGCATATTTTTCTGAGCCTTCTGCTATTTTTGGTGGAGTGGAACCCAATGTGAGATTTCTAATTTATAAACGATATAGAAAACGACGATGTATAAATTATATAGTCGATGTATGAGTTATATAAGTGTTGTACACCTCATGTATAAGCGTTGTATAAGTTGTACGTTCGATGTATAAGTTATATATGCATTGTAAAAATTATATATGTGTTGAAATAGAAGTGAATTGCTATATATATTATATATATATATATACGCCCCTCATCCACAAACCATGGACGATATTTATTGGTTGTGATTGGTGTGAAAATTGATTGATAGCGAATGGTTGATTGGAATTGTTTGTGGTTGATATTGATTGATTGTGGTTGAAAAATACCCATTAGTGGTTGAGAAATATTTGGTTGAAACCACATAGGATTAGTTTGTGGAAATGAAATAAATATATACATGCCGCCTGCATGCGAATTAGATGCATGATCCCCATTGTCAAAAACCGCGAGGTTTTAAGGTAGAGCCGTACTAGGGACGGTCCCGGTTTTAACTACCCTACCGTTATGCTGCCGAAATTTTGAATAATATTCATGTGTTTGAAATATTTTCATTGGTTGAAACTATATTTATTCGTTGAATAGAAAACCTTCATGTGTTGAGTCGATATTCATTCGTTGGATAGAAATTCATGTGTTGAATGGTATTCGTGTTTTAAAATATAAAAATCACATTTTTATCTATATATATAAACTATAGAAAACCTTCATGTGTTGAATCGATATTCATTCGTTGAATTGAAATTCATGTGTTGAATGGTATTCGTGTTTTAAAATATAAAAATCACATTTTTATCAATATATATAAACTATAGAAAACCTTCATGTGTTGAATCGATATTCATTCGTTGAATTGAAATTCATGTATTGAATGGTATTCGTGTTTTAAATATAAAAATCACATTTTTATCTATATATATAAACTATAGAAAACCTTCATGTGTTGAATCGATATTCATTCGTTGAATTGAAATTCATGTGTTGAATGGTATTCGTGTTTTAAATATAAAAATCACCTTTTTATCTATTTATATAAACTGTAGAAAACCTTCATGTGTTGAATCGATATTCATTCGTTGAATTGAAATTCATGTGTTGAATGGTATTCATATTTTGAAATAAATTGTTTTATAATAAAAATCACATTTTTATTACCTATATGAACTATATAAAATAATAGAGTTTTGAAATGAATTGTTTTACAATAAAAATCACATTTTTATTATATACATGAATTGTTAAAAATAGTGAAATGTTGAAATAGAAGACAATTAGATAAAAATATCATTTTTATCAAAAGTATGAAAAGGTTATAATTTTGAAATCGAAGAATCGATATATATATTTAAATAGAATTGAAATATATCGAATAGCGACGCTGCAGTTCGTATTTTGAAACCGTGATTTCAAACGATTAGTACGGGAGATCCGACCATCGGATTTTCCTGAAATCACAACCGTTGGGTTCGCTTTGGAAATATCTTTCCAACGGCACCAACTTTGTAAAAATCCAACGGTTGGATTGTCTGGAATGTTTAATTCAAATTTGAAGAAAAACAGCGCCAGAATCGATTATATATATATATATATATATATATATATATAATTATATTTAATCGAATAACGACGCTACAGTTCGTATTTTGAAATCGAAATTTCAAACGATTATACCGGGAGATCCGACCGTCGGAATTTCCCGAAACTTGAACCGTTGGATTCGTTTTGAAAAGATCTTTCTAATGATGTAAATTTTGTGAAGATCCAACGGTTAGATTTCCAGATATGTGTAAATAAAATCTGAAGAAAAACAGCGCCACGGCCGCGTTGTGGCCCGAAGCGTCGTTTTGAATAAATTGGCTATTTTAAAATAAATAAAAATAGCGATAAATCATTATAAAATATTATAAACGATATGGATGTGAAATTTAGAAAATAACTGAAGGTTGGATAAGTCGAATGGTTTCCTGGATGTTGATCTGATGTTGGTTTCGGCCTTCGGGGTTAATATTTGGGAAATCATTCTCTTACTGATTGACGGTTAGTGACTAATGAATTGAAATGATGCGTATGTATGTCAGTGTTGCACTTGTTTATTATATACGCGAGTTGCTCAGAAAGACCGGGTTTATCCCATTCTGAATAACTGAATCGACGATAAGAAGTCGAAGATGAAGACGGGGGTTGAAGACCGATCTTCACCTCGTTTGGATGGTAACTAAGGTCCTGATTGGGAGGCATCCCGAAATATGGATAATTAGTGGTGATCGTCCAGACGTACGTGGGAATCGATGAATATACGAGGTATTTAGTGCCTCCGGTTTCGTTCAGACCCAGAACGGACTTGTAAATGGACTGTGTGTCTGACATTGGATTTTATTCAGTGTTGATTGATCTCTATTGAATATACATCTGTTTGGCGGTGGAGAATTTATTCTTTTGCTTAACGCCCTTCTCTGAAACACACGAGCTCAGAGGTTGTATATTGATGGACATCAGTCGCATGGCATGAATTGCTAGTGTGGCATACCTAAGTGGCAAATGATCAGGGCTTCTGTTGAAAAGCAAAGTATTGTGGTGATGATCAAAGCACCGCCTGTGGGGCGTAGCTTTGTGCATAACGTGAATTCGCGAGCCTCACATCCCGGTATGAACCAGAAACGGGAGAAGGACCTCAGGGAGGCATGCATTTCTTCCTAGCTAGAAGTTGTGTCGGTGTTTTTACACGGCCTGACATTTTACTTATGTGGATGATGGATAGCGAGGCGCCTCGGATATATCGGTCGATCCGGGACCGATGGAGCCATTCGTTGGCTCGTTTACGCCCCATAGGGCGGGGAAACGCATTGTTCAGGAATTTTAATCCACATCGGTGGACCGGCCCTGTCGCTCCAAGGGGCAGTTGCGGCTGTTCCTGAGGCTCGGGCTAGGCAGTCTCGAATTCGGTAAGGACTATCTTTTGCCTTGGTTCAGGACGGAAATCCAATTTCCAAATACGACATCGTGCGGTTTTGATTGTATATATATATATATGGCGACATGATATATGGTACCCATGCCATCTATGATTGATAGTTATGATTCGAAATTGTTTTTGAAACATATAAACACTAGTAATAATATCAATTGCTTTTGTTTTATTCGTATCAACCATATTTTGGCCATTATAAGGTAAAACTCTATCCTCCGGTTTGCGTTGCATTGTGTGATGGGAACTGAGTCTTATAATGGCTTCATTTTTATAAAAAAGCATTGCGATGTCTAAAAGAATGATTTGTTTTAAAGCACTGGCGATCCGATGGAGTAAACCCGTTCCATGAAAGTGGCATGGTCCTGTGATTAGCCATATTATAAATGTGTATAGTAGATTTCTCATACCAGTCCCATGACTGACTCGTAGTTTGTTTCACTTTCAAACTCGGGTGCCCCTTTTTCTACACGGGCAGCCTTGTATTCAGGTTTAGCTGGTTCTTTCTGGATAGCTGGAGTTGAAGATGGATTCTATCATTTATATCTTTTTATGCTGTTCAGCTCCTATTGTACATTATGTTTGTTTTCCGCTGTAGACATTTATGTATATCTGAACTGTATTTGTACTAAGTATGATCCTGTATACTGTGTAACTCTGATGCTTACTCTTATCCAATATATTCTACTGTTCATTATCTGGTGTATTTATTTATTTCTGTTCTGCTATTATCTGTTTATGTTTTATATTCCAAAGATAACCCGTGTCTCCGTCTGTACGGGAAATGGGGTCGTCACAATTGCAATTCTGAATCCAGCAATCAAGGCTTCGTATTTTGCATCGTTGTTGGTAGCGGGAAAGTCAAGCTTCAAAGCATAACATATCGAGCGTTCCTCAGGAGTGATGAGAATGACTCCGGTGCCAGAACACTATTTGTTGGAGGATCCATCCATGAATAATTTCCATTAAATGACTGGAGTTTCGATGAGAGGAGGATCTTCTATAACGATGAACTCCACTATGAAATCGGCAAGGGCTTGTCCGAGGATGGATTGACGAGGAATGAATGTGATATCATATTGGCTCAGTTCTATGTTCCATTTCACAAGTCTTCCAGATGCCTCGGGTCACTACTAGACCTGCCGCAGCGGCTGGTTAGTGTAGACTTTGATGGGATGAGACTGAAATACGGTCGTAGCTTCCGAGAGGAGATTAGCAGATAGTAGGCCAGCTTTTCAAGCTTCGGATACTTCTTTTCTTCTCTTGTCAACTGTTGGAGAACGGAGTTTTAGCAGCAAAAACCTTATTTCAATTATCATTATTAATTGATTATAAAATATATACTAACATCTTTATCTAGAATATATATATGAGAAGGGTTTATAACTTTGGGTGTCCTATTCCTTGGATGACTTCTGTGATGCATACCGGTTTCATCCTCATCCATGACGTCGACATTGACTGTCTAGTTTTGGTATGGCTGATGAGGTTGAGCTGGTTGATGTGCATTATGATTTGGCGGAACTTAGGCCTGCTGGGTTGCCGAGAGCGTAGGCCCCAAGTTCTGAGCAGCGACAATAGGTATCTGTCGTGGAGGGGGTCGGGTACTCGAACCCAGTTCATCGTCGATAACCAATCGAGAGTGATCATGGTGATGCATTCCCCCGCTATAAGTGACAGTGATTCTTTCACCGTTTCTATTTCCGTTGTCGTTTTCGTTCTATGAGCACTAGAGCAAACGAAGACTTTATTGTTGAGGTTGAACCTCCTTCTTTGGTGTGGGCCCTGAGATTCGGAAGAGGAGGTTTCCAAGACATTGCGTCGCGATCAGGCTTTGTTTTGAGCAAGTTGAAGTTGGGTGACAAGGCATTGACTGTCTTGAAGTTGACGCATAAGGTCGATGTTATTTTTCAATGCTTCGTTAAGTTCAAGAGTCGTATTTTCATACTTCTTATTAAGCGCGCAAATCTGCGCTTGAGTCGCAAGGGCTTCGGGATCCATAGGAGGAAGAAAATCAGTTTTAGTCGGGTCTTCTGCCGATTGAGGTTGCATAGAAGTACCAGCGTCAGTTATGGCAAAGGGACCAAGCATCTGATTCTTTGTTCGCTTAACCATTGTAAGAGGACTCAGCAGCAGGTTAAGAAGAGACTTGAAGCAAAGTCGAGATGGAATTGTGCAACAAAGATGTGAGTCTATGCTCTCAATGAAAGCACCAAAATGTTGATGGAAAAAAATGTCGTAACACCCATGAATTTTTAATTACTTAAGAATGTCGTTTCACGTGGAAAAAATAAATACAGAAATGCAGTAAATGACAAAATAGATTTATAGTGGTTTGGTCTTGTGAGGGGCTTACGTCCACTTTGAAGGATTTCGCTGATATTTTATTCACAACAGTGGATTACAAGCAATGAGCATCATCTATGCATTTGATTACAAGTACTTCTGCATAGTTCGGAGTCAAAATTATCATATATGAGTCTTGGGAAAAAGTCACTTTTATGCTTCTTCCTCCTCAAAACAAGGCTACCGTTAATGAGTCTCTTGAAGCACTATGAGAAGTCGAATCAACAAACAAATCCAACCACCTTTGAAGCGTGAGCTTGGGGGTATTTATAGTGGAAGGGTTACGTGGGAGTAGGTAGAATTTGGGGACCACACTATAGTTTTTCGGATCCTTGGGAGGCGTACTAGAGATTTCGACTTCTCCTGTAGAACATACAAGACTTCGTACCCCTTACGGGGATACGAATTTCATACTCTAGGGGATACAAAATTCGTATCCCTCATGGGAGATATAAAATAATGTATCCCCTAAGGGATACAGTTATCTCGTATCTCCCTGGGATATGAGTATTTCGTATCCCCTGAAGGATGCGAGCTCATATCCCTTTGGGGATACGGCAGTAAACGGAGTTGTGAGTTGTATCGTGGAGGGAGTCAGTCTCTCGTCGAGACGAGGGAACTGGTATGGATGGGTTCAAAACTTTGTTAAGCCGAGGGGTATGAGTCCCTGCGTTGTGGAGGGATTCAAGGTTTTATAGACATGGAGTAAAGGGGATTCGAACCACGGATCTGAAGTATATGAGTGAGGGACACGAGATTCTCGGCATTAAGTGGTCCAATGGAATCAGGACTTGAGGTAGAGAGGTACGAAAAACAAGGGTACGAACTCCTTTATATGAGGAATACGAGATTGTGATTACTGCACGGTTTTGACGAGTTGTGAAGCTCCTGATCACACGACTTCTTCCGAGTTTGTATCCTTAGCTTTCTGGCAACACTTCGGGCTTTACCGTCACGCGATGTGTTGAGTCAAGCATATCCAGTGTACCTTTGGGAACCGTACCAAAAGACTGATTAACAATATACCACCTTCTAGCCTCTCCCAAACCATATTCTGCATTTCATTCTTGCACCTCCACTTTGTTTCTCCATTTCTTAATTCTAGATCTCAGGTTAGGTACTTCTTCTAAATGCTATCTTTCTAGATCTAAACTTCTATATCCCTAAATCTAAATTCTTATCTGTAAACTGTGGAATTATATATATATATATATATATATATATATGATTATAAACGCTAATTCTCTTACATATATTTTAGGAGAAATAGGAGTTTGTCTTATCAATTGACTGATAATCCAGATTTTTGGGATATCCCACAAACCTTTTCTACAAATTTTAGTGAGTGAAATTCATTAAATTGCTATTTATTATAGTTTGTTAGTCTAAATTTGGATTATTATGGCTAGGAAGATTTGAGTTATACAAAAAGAAAACAATATTAATCCCTCAAATCTTCTATTTGTTTATTTTTGTATGAACAAATGGTGTATATGTGGGTTTGGATTATTGAAATAATAAAAGAGAAACATGTTAGTGTAGTCTAATTCTCTTTGTTTGTCATATTTATCATAATTCACTTAATATAAATTCATATGTGTGGTTTTGTTGCAAAAGGTAAATATTTGGAGAAAATTGTAAATTTGAATATGTTTAAATCTCTATTTATATAAATAGAGTATTTAAACGTATTATTTACAAGATGTCCAAGTATTAAGGTTTTGCATATAAACTTACATAAAAAGTCAGTCTGTACTAAAATAGAATTTATATATATTGGATATATGATACTTTGTTTATCTTTTATTGTCGAGATAATTAAATCAAACCTAGGTTACAAGTCTTATGTTGATATTGTTGTTTTCCCATTCAGATTGTTACATGTTAACATGTACATTTATGCCATGATCGAAGGGAATATGGGAAATAAATTGTGCATCTTTAATTTGAATATGGATTGACATTTCAAACATGGTTTGGACATTAATCTCATTCGCATAATTCAGACCTAAACGTGGTTAGGACCTTCCCTTCGAAATTTTAGTGGTTGTCCACCTTATCTTATGTATAACGTATTAAATGGTCTTATTAGACGATAACGTATGAGTGGGTAGTTCTCCAAGTATGTCTGCTTCTTATCTAGGGGCTTAGTGAGGGCGGTCCTAGGGATGGTTTTTTATAAAAAGGCCTAAAGGAATCACTGTCTATGGGAAGTATTAAGTGGATAGGAGTTAACCTGGAGGGACAACTAGATAGTAACAGGATGGTCTGCTAGGAGGATCCTAAATGGTGCAGTGCTCCTTCCTAAACCTGGTATTAAGTGGCCATTACTATTTCTCAACCTATAAGTGGAGTATATTCTTATTATGACGTTGACTTTAGGTACGAGGTCTTGAGTGGCCAGGGGTCCACCATGGGTATTAAGTGATTATAAGGATGTCCATCCTTAATAAATTAGGCAATGGCCTTAAGTAACTGGTATAGCACGCCTCGTAGGGTATTAGTGACTGTAAGGAGGTCAGCCCTTAGACTTACTTATGGGGGTATTAAGTGACTGTAGGGATGTCTGCCCTTAGATTTACATATAAGCCTTAAGTAACTGTGAGGATGTCCATCTTATAAGTTTAATTGTGTATATGTTTGTTTTGCGTAGACATAACATGAAGAATTTACACTGCCAAATATAGGATATAGTCATTCCTAAACTTATACGTATTTCATTAACTGGAACTTTATGTTCTGGCCTCCCTCCTCTTAACACATAAACAAGATAGTAAGTGGGCATGCTTGGATCAGTGGTACCTTTGAGATAGAGCCTGGCAATGAGGATCCATAGTTATTAGTTGTTATTTATGGCAATATTATTATTTTGGGATAATTTTTATTGATGTACCTATTATTGCATGAGACTCGTTGTAACCGAAATTTGTGATGGTTTTAATTAAAGATACATCTATTTTAAGTTATTATATTTTATCTCTTCTGCTGTGTGAGATTCTGATTTCGTTTTAGTATGCTCTCTATTATATCTGTTATATCATTTCCTTATAGGAACCAACCATCCATTTAGATTAGCTCTAAGTTTCAATTGGCGCTTTTGGGTCGAAATATAAGGTCATTCCGGGCGGGTTGTTACAAAATACACATGTTGGAGTATGTTGATTTAGTGCACAAGGATGGTAGACTCGAACATACGAGATGAATTCTCGAAGGAGCTTTAGAGTGCATAGATGGATTTAACGATGGAGTAGCATTGGAGATCTACGATGGATTTGATGATGGAGTAGCACTGGAGATCTACAATGGATTCGACGATGGAGTAGCAACCCCTGTAGCTTGATTCAATGATGATCTTCGAAGCCGTCTGTTCTTGCTTGATTTGATTTGGCCCTTGTGATCGAAAGCCGTAAGTAATTCTGATTTGAATTTGTTGCTCATCGAGTTATTGCTTTATGTTTTTCGATGCTTTCCTATGATGAATTGTGTGCTTTATATAGGGTTATAGAAAACCCTAAATTCCTCTGATTTCCACGAATGATATTGATCTCATTGTTGCGTGATTTTCTATTGAATTTCTCGGCTTTGAAAACTTACGTGATTATCCTGACATTGATATTGTGTTGATTCAGTGATTGAATACATGTCATGAATTGATGAATGAATTCTGGAAATAATTTGCGATTTCTTGCCTATTGAGTCATCAAAAATGTTAATGAAAACTTACGTGGATTCATGATGCAACTGGTTGAGATTCTGTAACTGTTCTTTTCCCAAAACTTTTGCACTTGAATTGCATTCGAATTTCTGGAAATGTAAAAATCTGTTTCATGCCGATAAATGATTCTTTGCCAAAAATAAAATGAACCTTGATCGACTACTGCATACAGTGTCATTGCAAGATTTAAATAAATTGAATCTTTGCCATATTTAACGCACGTAAATCCTGGAATGATTCTCTGTCCAAAATTAAGTGCTTGCTGAATTAGAGTGAAATGCAATCTTGCCAAATAAAACATTGACCCACTTTGCCGTTGACAAAAATGTTTATTCCTTTGCTTAATTTCCAGAAATGACTTTGCCGCATGAAAGCTTGATTGAATATCTCTGCTTTGAGTACACACGGTATTTGAGAAAAAAGATTGTCATATATGTTGACTGCATTTGAAATTTCCTTGTTTAAAACTTGCTAGGTTGCATGCATCTATATGATGTTCATTTGTCATATGAAAGCTTTGCCATATATATATATATATATATATGTATGTATATATATATGTATGTATGTATATATATATATATAACATATTGAATATGTCACCAACTTTGAATTACCTGCATGATTCAATATGCTATACTTGCTTATAACCAGTTTGTGCACCTAAATGCACCATGCTTGAAACTTGCTCTCTGACATGTTCATAGCTGTACCATTTTCTGACTTGGCATGTATGCTTGCACCTTTCTTTTAATCACCATGTACATTTCATTTTATACTCGCTCCTTGAATAGTCCCTTGACTGTGTTGTTTCCGTTTACATGTGTATGGCTTTACTATGATTTGCACTTGCCTGCTTTAAATTTTCTCTTCCCTTTGACATGTACCTTGTCACACAATGCTTGAGACTGCTTCGCCTATTTTGATTTGCACTTCACTGTGTGATCTTGAACATGACATTTGAGCTACCTACTTGAGTACATGCTACCGTGGTTTCTCTATGCATATATGACCTTGCTTGGCTTTATGGTACCACTGGCTAGTGTCCAGTTGTGTTAATTGTTGTTGATGTCATGTATACATTGAATATGTGATGTCTTGAATAATGCTCCATACATTCTATTTGTTGTCCATTTGTGTCCAGATATGATTTTGCTTCATTCTTAACTTGTGCTTGTGCCACAAATCACTTGTTTAATGCAACTGTGTATATATACGTACAATGTATGTATATATATATATATGTGTGTGTGTGTGTGTGTGTATTTGTGACTTGTATTCTGATTTGGCTTTGGTAAACTTTGCTCGTAAACATGCTCGGCCATGCTGTGTTGACTGTCTTGCTGTGTTCATGTTGATTTGAGTATTTTGAGCTCTGTTTTGACATGTCATAGTATACATTCATGTATATATACACAAATGTGTGTGTGTATATATGTGTGTGTGTGTGTGCATGTGTGTGTGTGTGTGTGTGTCACTGAACACCTCATAATGATATATTTGTCCCTTGCAGACCATGTTGCCCATGTATGCCTGAAAAGAAATACATGTATATACATACATATATATATATGTATACACGTATTGTGTACAAGCAGAATATGTGTGCGTGTGAGAGTGAGAGAGAGCACTTGAGACGATGTCTGCCTTGTGGTATTTACAACGAAACACTTTTAATATCACAAGCGGTACAGGTACAGATGGATATATATACAAATTAGATCAAGTCATGAAATATGATGAGAAACACATCAAAATTATGAGGCAAATAAATTCTAAAATAAAACTATAT